>BGPR01025578.1:0-22232 GCA_013235015.1 Araneus ventricosus
TTTGCAACGTATAAACGAAGTACTTTATCATTACAATGAATACAAATGATTCTGAATTACGATGAAACGACGTATAAACGGTGTATGGCGTTTAATGTATTTAATATTTTCCTTGTATGGAATGGCAGTGCACATTTATCTATTGTACCTACGTATCAACAAAAGAACACGTCGGCAAGGTGTCACAGACCAGCTTGTTTTCGCGATGGAAGAAAAAATAAAATAAACGCTTTTTCAAAGAATGAAAGATTCAAAATGCTTGAGCTGGCACCGTAACGGTGAGAATTCCATTTGAATGCCAATTTTTGTGGTATGCGCTCTTCATTATTTACATAACGCTCGAGGCATACTTTCAAATCTCACAATTATTTCCAATTCCTCGGAAATTGCCATTGATAAAAGTTCTTAGCTAGAGAAACTTTCTTTGTTCCCTTTCAGACTGAGAAGGTCAAAAATGATATCGGTTTTTAATGTCAACCGGAATAGAGAATGCTTGGCAGTTTAAAATTCTGTTTCATAGCTCGATGGAAACAAGTCGATATGTCATCCCCTCGACTTTTTCTTATATTTCAATAATATGACAAGTTATGTGATTAACTTCACTATATCGTCGCTGTTTTTATAGGGTGCGTAGAGTCCTTAAAAATGCTTATTTCTTTTTTTTTTATCCAGTTCTTATTTTTCTTTCTAAGGGTTAAAAAAAAGAATTCTTTCCTGGCGATGTCTGCCCGATTATATGAATGTATTTCTTTGTGGTGTCTGGTCTTTCATCTCTCAACCGAAAGTGCTGCCTCATTGGCATTCCACCAATGGATCCAGAGGACAGTGTAAAAGATTTCCCTCACTTTAGCGAAATACTGTTAGTATGGGGAAAATGTATACCTTTCATTGACCTGGCCCTTCTTTCATCTCCTTTTGCTTGTCTAGGTAGGGAAAAAATCGTCTCTTTTTAGGGATAAATTTATAAATTCCCACAAAAAATTTGAGTTTGCTTTAAACGGCGTCATGCTTTTCTACACGTGGTTACTTATTTTTGGAGCATTTGGTTTTTATATTTCAACATTATTTTAGCGAATTATTTAAGAATTTATACTAAGTAAGTTTTGTGCAAAAGTTTTAGAACTTTTTTTTTACAATATGCCGGGAAAATATGTATTTAATTCACTGTGGACGTTCAAAAGTGAATACACTGAATGTTTGAAGGCTGAGAAAAGTAAAAGTAAGGCGAGATGTTCATGGTGCTGCAAAGATTTTGACATTTCTAGTATGGGAGAATCAGCTGTAAAAGCACATCAAAATGTGGTATGTCAGAAACCAGTGGCGAATCCAGGATTTCGGTCTGGGAGGGGCTGATGTATAAAAAATCTTGTATCGCTGTGACGAATCTCAAACTTTATGGGTTATGTAAACCAAAACACTTTAACTTTACAGACCTTACTCGCCTGGCAATAAGAATCATAAAGAAAACTACAGTACTTTCGATAATTTAATAAAAAAACACAATGAAATAACTAGCAAAAGGATGTTTTTGACCGTGTCAAAACTACAAATACGAGTGGAATGACTACAAAGTGGGAAAATTTTCGAGCCTGTCAAAAGCCAGGAAGGAATGACACTTTTTTTAAAAGGAGATTTAGAAAAAAAAAAACAGCTGTAGTGATTTTAAAAAAAAAAAAGAACTTTGGTCTCCCCCCGGGGGGGGGGGGGGGCCTGCAGCCCCATAGCCCTCCCCCTGGATTCGCCACTGTCAGAAACCATACATAGCAAAACATATGAAATTTTGATGTAAAGTGAACCACTGTCGACATATCGACATCATATATATTCATCACATACAACGACTTGAGAGCAAATGCATGAGGGTTGTAAATAAAGTAGAGGCAACATAGATAGTAAAAAATTTATAATGAACTTATAAGAAAAACTGCATCGCATTCCTTCAATATATCGCTTTGACCCATTGTGTAACCTTCCTATACAGCAATGCATTACCACCAAGGGCCTCACGTAATCCGTGTTAACATTCAGATGCATTTTTGCCACGGGCAACTCGATTTTAATCCACGACTGCTGATCACCTTTTGTAAACATCCTCTAGAGCGGTAAAAATGACACTCTCCACTTCAACGCCGCACAGCAACTACCCTTCTAACTGGATCGACTGTTTTATGTAGTCTACACATCGACAACAGAGCCACCTCACGGCTCCCATATCCTGTTTGGACATGTTCGATCTTCCGATACTTTCTGGACTACGTTGCCACTAATTTATTTGCAAGCCTCGTAGATAGAACCTATTCAAGTGTTTTGCGTCGATAAAATGTTTTGGAAAATTTGATATACGATATTTTGATAAAGCATTGACGATATAATGAAGTAAATCGGCTATGCGTCTTAGATGTCTTCCCTTTGATCAATTGGGTCCAAAATGTGGTACGGATTTGCTGTTCGTGTTAAGACCACAAATTAAATATCATTTATCTAGCTCGTTTTGAGCTTTTGGGTTATCATTTTGACACATACACGGACAGATAAGTAGAGAGCCTACCTCAGACACATTTGGCGCAAAATTTGGCACACGAAATGACAAACAGGCAGTCTTGCCGTCGACGTATTTCGTCCAGAATTTGATAGAAATCTGCGATGTTGGTGTAAACGCCACTTACTAAAATACACTGGTTTCGTGAGTTGAAATTGTAGTCACAGTCATACAGGCAACAGTGGCGTAGCGAGGGTAAGTGGCTCCCGGGTCATAATATGATTTGATTTTTTCACCCCCCCCCTTGTCATCATGAGTGTTTCCATGCCCATCCAACTGGTACAGCAATTGTAATGGTTACAGGAACAGAAGCATGGGGCGGCGTTCTGTCATTAGCTTGTCTAAACCACTTCCTCGTCGTATTTCACTTTAAAAAGTGACATAACTGCATTCATGCTTTGTCGCCATGGGCAGTGGCGTAACAAAAGTAGATGGCGGCATTAACGCTTTGTTTCCATGGGCAGTGGCGTAGCGAAAGTAGATGGCGGCATTAATGGTTTGTCGCCATGGGCCGTGGCGTAGCGAAAGTAGATGGCGGCATTAACGCTTTGTCGCCATGGGCAGTGGCGTAGCGAAAGTAGGTGGCGGCATTAACGCTTTGTAGCCATGGGTAGTGGCGTAGCGAAAGTAGGTGGCGCCCGGAAAATAATGATTTTTTTTATCCCAGTTGTCAACAGCGGCTTAACAAGCGTAAATGGCACCAGGGGTATGGTATTATTTTTACTCCTCATCATATTTTGCAGTAAAAGTGTCATATATGTAGTAGGTTTTGATTTCATGGCGTCCCCTAAAACTGGCACCCGGGGCATCTATACTCCCCTTGACCCGAGTCGCTACGCCACTGACAGGCAGAGTAAGTACCAA
The DNA here is from genome assembly GCA_013235015.1 of Araneus ventricosus. Classification (NCBI taxonomy): domain Eukaryota; kingdom Metazoa; phylum Arthropoda; class Arachnida; order Araneae; family Araneidae; genus Araneus; species Araneus ventricosus. The sequence continues at coordinate 3,404 of BGPR01025578.1, forward strand.
AAATGTAGTCTTCCGACTCAATGACGTTCATCAAAATCTCGAGGTCAAATATTTCAGCGATCACAATATTTTCTTTCCGAGTGCGAGTAAATAATAAAAAAAAAAAAAATTAAGATGTAGATATGAGGTGGAGAAAGGAAGTATTTAAACAGAGATTTTTCAGGTACTAAATTTACTGTTAATAAATTAACTCTAAAATAAAGGTTGATGGATAATCTGCTAAGGTAATAAACGAATAAAAATCGGATTGTATTCTCTTCGATATTTCCGCATAAACATATCATTTATAATAAAAGCAATTGTGTCAAGAAGAAAATGGTTTTTATGCTATCTTAAATTTCGGGCATTATCTATTAATTGATACCAGTTTCATTGCCAAGTTATTTTTTTATCTGATTTCCACAATTGTTTTAAACATTTATTTCAGATTAAAGCCTTGATAACTTACGCACAAATATAATGAAGTGGCAACGTGCATGTACATAAAAAGAGTCGAAAAGATATAAATTATTTTCATTTAAAATGATCTATCAATACGCATCTTAAAAATATAGTGATCTCTCAGTAATTCGGCATATCAGATCAGAATACTGTCGGATTCATTAAAAAAATATTTTAATAGCAAAACCTATTTTTACTAAACAAAATATACAACATTATATAGAAAATTATGCTATATATAATAAACGTTACAAAATCTATTACTGTTTATGTCGCTCCAAGATCCATGACATCAGCATGCAGTGACTTTATCTTCCCTTTCACACTTCTCATCCGCCTTTTTGAAAGTTCCGGATTGTTGGAGGAGCCGGATTGACGAAGTGTCGGATTATAGAGGGGCCACTGTATCTTTGTAAATACATCGTCCATATTTCAAAGCAAAAAAATAAATAAATGATAATTAAGTATGTGTTTAAGCACCTATTCCTCTTTATGGATTTTATTTTAAAATTGATTCAAGTCTACAACTCTACCACTGCAGGAACTGAAGCTCTCAAACTATTTTGCAAAATTATATAACCAGAACTTTAATTGCCCTCTTATCTCTTAATGGGTCTTTTTCCCGTATTTCCAAGAATAATCGCACATAGAATAGCACTTAGAATTAAAATTGGGGTTAAACAACAAAAAGCCAGCCCTTAGTTAACGGTATTCTTGTAAAATAATAGTCAATTGTGTGTTGCTGATCTAACAAAACATAATTTTCCTATTAGACTGGTTCATTGATAACTTATGAAAATATAACCGAATGAAATTTCTGTTTGTTTCTTAATACGACTATATAGAATTGTTTTGTTGCTTCTGTTTACCTTATCTTTAGGTGACATCTTTTTTCGTAAAATTTGAGAAAAATACGAATGAATATAACTGGTGTGGAATAGCTATGCCTTTAAAACCTAGACTTTTTTCCCTTTAATCTATCAGAGTTTATTTATAAAAAATTTGCTTTCAGCCCGATTCTTTTCCTTTACCTATGCGCCGCTAGTATTTCAATGGAATTCCAAGATTAAAAATGTGTATGTAGAATAAATTTTTAATAAGAAACAATGACGAAAAGCTTTTACAAAATGAAGGCTTTTGTTTAGGCATAAACGTAGCATTAGCAAGAACTCTCTTCTTTTATAATATTTTTTTTACTTCTTATAATTCTTTGAATAAAATATTTTTAGAGGAATGGGGGAAGAGAAAGCAACTTCCACAATGTTGAATGGAAGATTATACAAAATGCTACTCTAGGAGCTGAAGCTCTGAAGCTATATTTTGAAAAATTATACAACCAGAACTTTTTACTGCCTTCTTATCTCGTAATGGGTTTTTTCTCCAACTTCCAAGAATAATCGCCATACGTATTGCTTTTTCTTCCGTCTCTCCAAAACCGCAATTTTCTCGACTGTACGTTACATAAGGAAAGGAAGCAGAGCCCGGATAGCTCAGTCGGTAGAGCGTTAGGCTTTTAACCTAACGGTCCAGGGTTCGAGTCCCTGTTCGGGCGAGTTTTTACTTTTACTTATGAATAAAGATATAAAAATTGCATAGGTAGAGCTTTAGGCTTTTAACCTAAAGGTCCAGTGTTTGAGTCCCTATTCGGGCGAGTCTTTACTTTTACTTATGAATAAAGATATAAAAATTGCATAGGTAGAGCGTTAGGCTTTTAACCTAACAGTCCAGGGTTCGAGTCCCTGTTCGGGCGAGTCTTTACTTTTGCTTATGAATAAAGATATGAAAATTGCGTATCTTTCTATCTAGGTCTAAATAGAATTGCTTCTGCAGGGGGGAAAATGAAAGGAGATTCGAACCTCTTGTCTGAAACATCGTAGCATGATAAAGTTTTAGGCTTCATTTGTCTGGCTTGATTGGACCAGTCGTTGCATTCTGCGCGTAACGATTTTTACATCAGGCAATTTGCATAATGAATACCAACCTAAAAACATTGTCATGTTACAGAAACAAGCAGTAGGCTATGTTAAGTAGTAAACTGAAAAATCTAATATTGATATTTCCTTAGTCTCACGAGAGCTACTAAAATATTCACAATGACTATTCACAATCATGTTATCTTGTTGCCCGCTGTTATTTAAAGGAAAAGCATTGTTGCAAAATTATGTTTAAAGCTAATTTGGAAAAATTGATCAATATTTTAAAAAATTGCACGGGAATAAAATTGGCATCGCAACAACTCTATATGATGAAATTTATAGTAGTGTAAAAATGGTTTTTTGAAATTTAAAGCGGTATAGAAATTATTGTGCGATATTACACTTCGAAGTTATTGAGGAAAAGCGTTAAAATGCTTATCTAACGTTAATTTTAATTAATTGAAAATTTAATCAAAATTTTGTAAAACCTCTTTCTTGGCGAGCACTGCTACCCAAGAAGCAAATATGCGCCAAATTTGGTAGCTGTAGATCCAACTATCTGCTCTGTAGAAGGTTTGCACGATTTTTACAAATAGTATGCCAGTCCCTAAACATTATCACTTTAACCCCTTATGTCTCGCGCCCGTTATATTGACGTGCATCGAATTATCGCATTCTTAGGCCTTTAAACTAAAATTTAATCATTAATTATCTTTATAATTTGACACAGAAATTACGTAGAATCCATAAGCATCTCAAGTATTCTATGACTTTCTAGATGAATGAAAACGACAGCCCCTTTCCAAAACAGGAGGGGGCATCTTATTAGAAAGCAAAAAAAAAGCGATCCTTAGGAAGTTAAAACTGTTGTATTTTACTTATTTACTTGATTAATTTAAACCACATTTTAAATACATTTTCCATAATCAGGAGTGACATTAGAGTCTACCTCACCGGGGGGGGGGGGGGGACCCCCTGCCGAAAGGGAGGGACGTAATGATGACCCACTTCAATTTTCGCCAGATCTTTATTTATTTACAAGTTGAATAGCCTGTCGCGTGAACGGGGTACAAAAATTTGCCCCGACGGGGGGGGGGGGCCCAGCATCCCCCCCAGGGGGCTCTGGCTCCCCCGGACACCCCACTGGCGCCACCCCATATAATTATCATAATTTACCGCCAAAAACTTTGATTTTTAATCGCAATCTTTTATTTATCAAATGTTTGGCACAGCACAGCCAAGTTTGGTTCTTTCTCTATTAAATCCAACTAAAAAAAAACTAAGCTGGAAAATGTTACAGTGTGATGGTTTCCAACCATTTGGAAGGAGAGTCAAGGATTTCGTTCCGGCTTCTGGTCTTGAACCATTGACCCAAAATAAAAAATAAAAAATGGTTTACTTTGTTATAGGATATGGTTCATTTATAGATTACTGAAATCGTTTTCACATTTCTTCCAATTAATTATGTTGACGCAGCGTCAATAGTAACGCTGGCCCTTAAGTTTTTGGATGTAGACCTATAATGATTTTCCTTTAAATTAGCTTTCAATAGAATGTAATAAAATAAATTTAAAAAAATTAAGGTATAAGCTTTTATTCATGCGAAAAAATGAATGCAAAAGTTGAAAATAATTTTTCCGATTACATTTCCTTATATAGCACCTTATATTTTGTGTCTATTTCCTTGAACAAATGGAATATTCCTAGGAGGTAAAGGCGCCCACGCTTTTATTCGAAACATGCATTTTATTGTAATCAGAAAAATTATTTTCAACTTTTACGTTCATTTTTTCGCATGAATAAAAGCTTATACCTTTATTTATTTTTATTTATTTTATTTTCTACTTTTTAGTGACGGCTGACACGAATACACACGACATGTTAGGGATAGTAAATCAAATTCAATTATTGAATTCTCCAATAAAAAGCACATATACATATGTATAATTACATTTTTTAAATGATTCAATGACATTAACTTTCTGAAATATAAATCCGTAATATGTTACGTGATAACTCACAATTATTATCAACAATTTAATAGAAAAAAAGAGAATCGATCTACACAACTTTCTCTTTTTGCTTTGAGTGTGAAACGTTTGGCGCACACGAAGTAAAAATAAATCTGGTTTTTGGCGCATTCTAATAGAAAGCAAACTCAAGATGCGTAGAAACACGAGCTATTACGTCATTCATCGGTGCAGCGTCGGAAGTATTCTCTGTTAGCTTCGTGGTGTCTTTACAACCCTACGTAATATGATGCTACCACCTTCCAATCTCCATCGCCCAAATATAGGGCTAAAATTTTAATATAATTTTTTAGGTTTAAAATAGGTATAGATTGCAATTTTTTTTTTTTTTTTGCATAATATTGTATTGTCACCGGAAACCCACCACTGTGCTAAATTTCAAAGCTGTAGCTCGATTGGAAGTGGGTAAGAAATCGATCTCAAGATTTGAGGACACGACACTCAAGTTGAATAAAAGCTTATAAAAATAATTGGTTTGTGAATAATTTTTAAAAAATAATGGATCTTCTCTCAGAATGAGCAAATGTTGTGAAATTTGAAAAATTGCAATCAGGTATAGGGACTTCATTATTGACTTCAGGCAGCATGGCTGTTTTATGTAGTCTTGATTATGTAACTTTTGATATGTGCTGTTCTGATGTAATCATTTGGTTCCATTTTTACGATCATGTTTTAGAAATTAATAATAATAATAATACAAGTAAATAAAACTCCTTTCTGTGTTTGTGTTAACCGCTTTTACACTGCATTTGGTGTTGGCTGCTTTCATCTGTAAGTTGTGAAAATATTATTTTTGTGCTATGTTTACAATTATACAGGGCGATTCAAAATATAGCGTTAGAACTGTTAAGGGTGGTAGAGAGAACAGAACAACACCAAAATAACGTGGGAATATATGGCCGGAAACGGAACTCGGATGAGCTAGAAGAAACGCGAATATGCAGAAATCACAAACTAGTAAGGAGCAAAAACTCTTGCCACACATTACACTTGGATAGTGTGTGCACACGTCTAGTTTCACAACAACTACTTAAAGTTCTTACTATTCACAGTTATGTACACTTCACAGCATCGGGGCATGGATAAACAATTACTAATGGATCGAAAATATACAGTATTTAACTTACATTTGCCTGGACAATGAAGATTCTTTCGACAATGCCGGCATTCCCTCTATCTCAGCACTCACAATTGTCCGTACTCAGTCTGAACTTTGCATGATTGCCGCTGAAATCTAGCTACAGCGCCGCCTAACAGCGCCCTCTAGCTCAGCAGGTTGGCGTTTCCAGCCGTACTTCCCTGTACGATTTTGGTTTGTTTTTGCGCTTTCTACTTCTCCCTAATAGTCTGTACGTTGATTTTCGAATCACCCTGTATAAAAATAATAATTTGGAACCATCTGTTTGTGTAATATTAATTATAAATTAATGTTATTTATGTTTTACGCTGAATTTCACTTTAGGTTACACCAAATTCAGTTTGAAATTCTAATTTATGTTCCCTGCTATTTACATATAATTTAGTTATGCTAATTATGATAATTTTATAAATTAGCATAATCTATTAATTGTGGTAATTTATGAATTTTTCCCCATCGGATTTCATGCAACTTACTCTCTTGTGGGTGAATGAATCTGGTGAGAGTTAAATAAATAAATAAGTAACCATGTGAAGTTCATGTAAAATATATTCTGCGTTTAAACGCAGTTGCCATTCTAAAGTTAAAATCCTGTAATCGTGTCTGACATAAAGATTTTACTTCCAATAAAATATTTATTCTCGTCTTGAACGGTATCCAAAAAGTTAAAAACCAAGCCAGAAAGTCTGAAAAGTTAATTCATACAATACTTGCACTAAAAGAATAAATTCTTAAAAAATAAGTAAGAAATAAATCTTAAGAAACAATAATAATAAAAGAGGGGACCAGACGGGACAGACCGTCTAGTCTGCGCCATGGAATATATCTTTATTAGAAAATGTCTGCGAAGAAACTAGGGCAATGGGATATCACCTTTTCTCCCCCACCATAAATATCGGTTTTCGGACTGGGAACCGCAATCCCGGTGCTTCTTCTATTACGACAGAATCTTTTACGAACTTTTAGGGTACTTGGGACTTTTTTGTGCGAAGGCGACTACTACTACCTCTTCGCGTATCGGCTATCGGCTGCAATGGCACTTTTTCGCTTCGGGACAGCTTTTGGCACTTTTATCGAAAATCGATTTACACCATCTCTGATTCTGAAAAGGGAAGTTTGTGGTGAACTTTATTCAAATTCCGAGTATTGGGAGAACTGGTATATAGATTCTGAAGTAAAGAAAGAATTTTAAGTAGTGGTGTTCAGTGGTAGAATCGGTAATTTATTTTTTTGATTTTGTAAATGTAGTGGTAGAATCGGTAATTTATTTTTTTGATTTTGTAAATCACTTTTTTACTTTCTCGTATATGAAGTATACAAAGAGAAAGTATTGTAATCTTCAAAAAATTCGAACTCGAGATTTTGACGAATCTCCACGTTTTAGACCTCCCTGAGTCCGAAAAACACAATTTTGGAATAATGTCTGTCTGTGTGTCTGAACACGATAACTCGAAAACTATTAAAGCTACGGAGATGAAATTTGGCATGTGATCTTGACACATAATTTGTAGTTTCTATCAAATTTTGGACAAAATCCGTCTAGAGGAAGTCTGCCTGTCCGTTTGTCCGCGTTCATGCGAACACTATAACTCAAAAACTTGAATAGCTAGATGGATAAAATTTGGTACACAGTTTTATCATCATGAATGTAGGTCCGTATAAATTTTGGGCCAAATCCGACAAAGGGTTGACTGTCTGTCGGTCTGTTTAATCGCATACTTCTAAACATTATAACTCGTAAACCCTACGGCTTTGATTAATAAAAATTGGTATGAGGCCTGCTAACATCAATTGTAGATCCATATCCGAATTTCGTTTCAATCGGTTGAAATAAAGTTGTTCAAATCGCCTGTTTGTCTATTCTCATCACACAATGACGGGAGGCCGTTATTGCGTAATTGCGCGATTCACTTGCGCTAATCTTTTCCGCTTCTACCCAAGCCTTTCGCCTCCAAGCTTCCGATTCCCAAGCTTTTCTTCTCCACTGCATTAGGGACGCTTGTTCGTTTTACTGCCTTTTAGCTTATTTTTTCTCCACATGTGTTAGGAGTATACAAGAAAATTTAAGGGAGACCATTCCCGCTGGTTTCATTTGGATGTTCAGTGAAACCTCTCTACAGCGGCCACCCTTCGTTCCCAGGAAAATTGCCCCCCCCAGAGGGTTGGCCGCTCTAAAGCGGTTTCATATTTGGAAGTACAAAATATGTAACAGTAATCCCTAATGCGTTAATTCTGATAAAACGAAACGAATAGGAAATGAATTTTAAGAGTCATCTAGAGTATGAAAGGTACTAAGAAAATTTCTGATTTCTTTTGAAACCAGCGGGAGTGGTCTCCCCTAAACATTCTCGTGTACTCCTAACACACGTAGAGAAAAAATAAGCTAAAAGACAGTAAAACGAACAAGAATTCCAAACGCAGTGGGGAAAAAAATAAGCGAAACGTCATACCACGATTTCCGAAAGTCGCCCAACGCGGAAGTGAATTAGAAGCCGGCGTGATTACCAATAGGGCTGGGTGTAAGATAAAGAAAACGAATGTTGCAATTTGAACGCCTTTTTTTAAATCGATTGACACAAAAAATTGGACACAAATCTACCATTCAGGTAAGAAGACCACACACCACTTATCAAAGTAAGTTTCACTTATCAAAGTAATTTTTTAAAGAAGTTATTGCGTTCAAAAGTCTACGATTATACAGACAGACAGGCAGTCAATCCCTTGACGGATTTGGTCCAAAATTTGACACAAACCTAAATTCCTGATGATAAAATTGTGTACCAAATTTTATCCACCTAGCTGTATAAGTTTGTGAGTTATCGCGTTCACATGAACACGGACATTCAGACAGAAAGACTTCCCGTGGGCAGATTTTGTCCAAAATTAGATAGAAACCTACAAATTATGTGTAAAGGCCACGTACCAAATTTCATCCTCGTAGCTCTAATAGTTTTTGAGTTATCGTGTTCACAGACAGACATAATTCCAAAATTGTGTTCATTTCGGACGTCTAAAACGTTCGTGGAGTTCGAATTTTTTGACGATGACAATACTTTCTCTTTGTGTACTTCGTATACGAGAAAGTAAAAAAGCTAACACAGGTCGGAATATAGCAAAAACTAACTACTTGTTCTGCTACAAGAATTATTCATAGAGAAAGTATTATAAGCATAGTTTACTTTCTGGTATACGGATTATACAAAGAGAAAGTACTGCATGTATCGCAGGTATAGTTTAGTTTACTTCTTGGTGTACGGATTATTCAAAGAGAAAGTACTGCATGTATTGCAACTATAGTCTAGTTTACTTTCTGGTATGCGAATTATTCACAGAGAAAGTATTGTTAAGTATAATTTTCATAATATTTTCTAAACTGAGCTAAGCATCATATTGAAAAGAAAATATGTTTTCTTTTAGAATCAGAGTGGAGCAAAAGAATTTTAGCTTCACTTTCAGTGTTTATAAATTGAGATGGATAACTCAGTTTATGGAAAATTGTGGGTTCGTCCACTCTAGCTCTCAACGTCTCAGATCTTAACCTTCTGATTCCTAAGACCATTGGAATAGAGGGACCTCAAAATACGGGAAAGTACGAGTTCCTCTTTCAAAGATCAGGGAAATTCCCCTACCCTCCTCAAAAACCACAATTACAGCTGGCACTGTCCGAATTCTAAGAAAACCCTCCTTTTCCCCCAACCCATATGGGGCAAGCCACTCTAGCGAAGAAAGCGCGGGTAACGGGTCAGAAATCAATCACACTTAACTAAAGGAGGTGGACATTTTGCAGCGATATTCGGACGCTTCGGACGGCCATCGTCTTTTGCTTGAAGAGACGTTTCGGACGTTCCCGTATCGATAGAGTTAAGGTACGTTTTCAGCATGCGTTCCGATTTAATTTGGATATAGAAACCTATATAATTAATTTTATGACTGAAAATTATATACTCGCCCCAAAATACATATTTTCTCTTAACAGAACTAGAAGAAAGTAAAGGTATCAAATTCTACTTATTTAATTCAGATAAATAACAGAAAATTTAACAAATTAAATTAATTATTTTTTGATGCTAAACTGACAGCAACAATTATTTCTTTCGTCATTCCTCTTTATTTCATTCCTTTTGAGAAATATCTTTTGTATGACTACTCACATCTTAGCTGGACATTTTTTTGAATTCTTAAGGAACTTCGAGTGACAGACAAAATGTGATAATTTTAAACTGTGGAGATTTTACCAGTTGCAATGCTGAAATTCCCAGTGGGAAAGCTGAAAATTGTACTACATTGAAGCTAATTGTGAGTCTTCTAGATTTCCCTTTTAACAATGAGTTTCATATCTGTGAATACCCAAAGAAATTTGTCACTTTGCCCTGAGCTTTCACTTTCGAACTTGTTCCTTGCTTGCATGTTCCACTTCTTTAAATGTTAAGATTCTAGAGTAGCACTGCTTTCACTTTGTGATGCGAATTGTAATAAGATTTCCGCCTATTAATTTTGCGTTAAAAATTATGGCTTCAAGGTTTCAAGCCTGTGTGTCACTCACATGCGGTTTGACGGGTCTTGCATAAGGCTAGGCAATCAAACAGACGAATCTTGAATAGCCACCAGAGGGACAAATTTATTCACAACAGAATGAAACAAATTGCGACATTGAACCCTCTCTACAGCCATCATCTACCGTTTCAAACAAAATAGAACGTTTAGAGGGATTGGCCGCTCCACCGTTCCAAACAAAATAGACAGTTTAGAGGGATTGGCCGCTCCCCCGTTCCAAACAAAATAGACTGCTTAGAGGGATTGGCCGCCCTGATGGATTTTCATTTTCGGAGAACAAAATACAGTAAACCCTTGTCGAACGCGGATTTGCTGAATACGATTTTGCACATATGGCAGATCGTTTCCATTTAATTTGTCTAATGCTAGAATTTCATTCATACGCGGGACACAACAGAGCGTCGGCAGTGTTGGCTCGTTAAAAATTTCCATTGATTGAAAATTCAGGTAAAGAAATCGAAGAAATTGAGAAAGCAATTTGTCAAATTTGCCAGCGACAGATTTTCAGATATGGAGAAAGCAAAAGTCAAAGAATTAATCGAGAAATGACGAATGCAAAATTGGAATGCTCTTGTAACACCAGCTGACAATGAAAGCAGCGACAGTGAAGAACATACTGTGCCTTTAACTTACGAGAAGTTTAACGAATTATTAAATATGGCGCCATAACTGTCTATTTTGCAATGGTGATTCACCAAAATGGAGAAAGAAGAAGACAATTGATGAGAGGCATTTGAAAAACTCAGCTCTCCTCACCGCGAAACTTTTGAAGAGCTGCGCCATCCACTGTAAAAGCAAAAGCCACCAGTTTTTCCAAAAAATAATTGCATCATGTACCTACCTATTAAGCAATATTAAAAATCCTTTGAATTAACTTTTGTTTCAGTTACTCCTTTTAATTACAACAATATTTAAGTTTGTTTGAATTATTACACACTTTCTTATTTTTAACTTTGTACCTACCACATTTGTAATAGAAATTTGGGGTTGGCATTCTGAATGGTTTCCATTTTTTGAAAAACAAAACACGCTAGCAGAAAGCAAGCCCGATTTATTATGTCTGATACTATGAATTTGCTGAGGGATCACGAGAAAACTTGTGTTTCCTGCATGCAACCCTTAGATCAGGGGTTCCCAACCCCTTTTCCCTCGCGTACCCCTTGATTATTATTTTTGTTTTAGCGTACCCCCTACTATCATATCCAACTCCTCCCCCCTAACCATCCATCTATGAAAGGTGTCTTTATCAACAATGTTAAGGTTAGCTTAGAAGTGAAATGACTCGAATTAATAACATTTGCAGAACTTATTTTTTATTTTACGTTTTATTCCATTTCTGCAATAGTATTAGTTCAACGCCAAAGCAGATAAAACCAGTATTGTAATTATTTTGTTTTAACTTATAAGGATAGCTAACAATTACATTTTGTAATTATCAACTATTCAAGTGATATAGTTATTAAATAGCAAGTATTCATTTGGAGAAACAAAATTATCTTTTTTAATTCCTTATGTTTTCTTGTTTCCGCCATTGACAACTTTGATTTTGCGTACCCCAAATTCTCCTTCGCTTACACCCAGGGGTACTCGAACCACAGGTTGGGAACCTCTGCCTTAGATGCAACCTCCTGTGATTTATTGTAACTATTACGTCTACTAAGATGTTTACATCAGTAATCAATGCATCAAATCCTTAAAGTTTAAAAATAAATGTTATAAAAAGTTTACGAGATGTGAATTCTTTAACAGTTGACCACAAAGAAAAAAAAGAAAAAAGAAAAAAAAGGAAAAAAAGTACTCGGTTGCTTGGGTAAGATGGGGAAAAAAATGCGATTCAGACTTTTTTTAGAGGTCACTTGCTTTGGGGATTTTTTTTAATTAAGTAACTTTTGTATACTAGTTTAGTAATACTTTAAGTTTATATATTTATTTAATTTTACTGTTATGCCCCCCCCCCCCGGAAAGGAGCAAAATTTGGGGTCATTGTATTTCTCATTGTATCTATACATACACACTATATGATCAAAAGAATCCGGACACTTTCGGATTTTTACAATTTTTAGAATATCTCTGGGAAATCTAGACCAACTTGAACTTCGACCATGCAAAAAACAGACTCTAACTCACATTTTACAGTGAAGATTCGGTCACGAGGGCACTTAGGAGACCGAACAGAAATTGATGAAGAAAAAGAAAAAAACCTGGGCTCACCCCGTTCCACAGAAAGTTGATAGTGATTTGCAAATTTCATCAATGGTTTTGCTTAACATTGCTTACATACATTTTCGTAAAAGTAGCACGTATATTCTGGAAGATATAAAGGTTTTCTTTAAAAAAATCCCAAATATTTTCCTACATTAGTTAATTACATGTTGTAACTTACTTCCATTAGTCGTACAATATGATGGCAAACGTCTAATTTTTAATTTAAAATGGTATTATACTAATAATGTCAAATAATATTAATAAATTTCAAAATGCTTTGAATTTTTTAAAAAAATTTCAGTTTTTAAATATTTGAGCAACACTTAGAGTTAATTAAAACACTTTCATAGCAATAACACTTTTTAAGTATACATATATTTATTTAGTTAAAAATTTCAAACAATCAAAACACGTGTCACATTTTCAATATATACATATATAAAATCTAAAAATTAAAATTAAAATAATGTTACCTTATCAATAATCATACAAATGAAATACAAAAGATAGTTAGATTATATACTATTACTACTAACAAAAAACAAGACCCAGAATTGGAATTCCAACAATCAAATGCCAATCGATCTTGGGAATCGATTTTGTCGCATTAAATCTAGATTTTCTGGCTCCAACCCTCTGCGAAAGCCAATTGTTGGGAAAGCAAAAAGTAGGGGAATAAATTTCCAAAATCTTTCAAAATTATATATATATATATATCCTATCATTGGATATATTTTGATATTTACTATCACGACATCGGCATCTTAATTCTGTAGATTTGAAATCCTATATATTATTTCTGTTGTCAACATCCCTTTTTCTCAACCAATATAAATACTTTATTCGTTTAATTAATCCTTTATTTACCGAATTAACTTAGCAGCAACTTTTCAATTTTATTTTGGCATCATTAAATAAATTTTTGGTGCAGAATAACCACAGGAAAGTGGGTAAAACTTTTTTAATTAAATAAAATAGCTTACTTAATTTAATTGGTAATTAAAAAAATTTAATTCCTGCCTTTAGCTGTCATCTCATCTACAGCTCGCAGCCGAAATTACATTGTTCGCGTTTTTGCGAATACTGTCAGGAAAAACTGTCAAATTGCGAAGATATAAGCGTTATTAAAGTAGTAATTTTAAGTACCGTCGGGAAATAAAGGATTAAATTTTTAAAAAATTAAAACATTGTAAACATTATGACATTACGGATGCGCAGCTTCTTTACACCTTTTTTTACCTATTTTACAAAGATAACTTATAGAAATCGCGTAACTTAATCTCACTTTCGCCGACTTATCCTAAGTATTTAATTTGAACAATCCAACAAAAAAATATATAATTTTTTGGGGAGGAGGGGGAGGTTGAATGTGCAAAAGATTTGCATGGGTTTGCTGGGAATAATGAAAGTAATAATAGATAGTCTACAGTTTATTAATCTAAGTATTTTTTGTTAAAATCTAGACGTAGATTGTTCCATAAACGACGATTGAAAAACAATTTATCTAATTTAGCAGGAATTTAATTTATTCATTTCCTAGATTAAAAGAATATCACTACAAAATGACATTAACTGACTCGACACTTAAAAGTTAACCTTCGAAGTGGGTGCGGTAAAAATAAACAAAATCGCTTTGAATACTACTACCTACACCCGCCTAACGGAGATTTAACTTTAATTTTTACAGATCTCTGTTTATTTAAAAAGCAAGGAAGTTAAAGCAACTAAAAGTAAAAAATGTAAATAATTCTTAAACAGATTAAAGGTATGCACATTTCTTTTCAAAACCATAAAAAAGGGTGTTGCAAAATGTGCGAGGGATGGAAATTTAATATCGCCAAACGTATAATTACAGTTTATACAACAAAGTACTGGCTTAGAACTAAGGATGACGGTTATTGAAAAAAAAAAAAAAAAACGGTTTTCGGTTAAACCGGTTTTTTTAACCTCCGGTTTAACCTGATGGTTAAAACCGCTAAAAATAACCGGGTTTTGAAAATAAACAGTTTTCGGTTTTTTTTGTTTTTGTTTTTTTTAACAAAGCAACATTTGTGGACAGAATTTTTTATTAATAATAATAAACAATAAGTAAGTATTAATACAATAATTAATTAATGTAATAATTAACAATTATAAATATGTAATTAATGCAATAAGTAATAATAATGAACGAGTAATTAATACAATAAGTAAGTATTGTAGACAAATAAAAAAAGAAATTGGAGAGTACAGACGCGAATAATCGTATTTTGTGTTGTTTGCGTCTATATGTATAATAATAATAATAATAAAAAGCCATGTCTAAATTTTTATACAGTCCCTCGCTCCTATTAATCATATTTATTAAAATATTTTTGGCACGCTGAAATTTTAAACAAAATGTTCCACTCTTCTGCGACCAAAACTAATCGAGTTATGAAAGCTTGACTTTGACCATTTTAGACCGTCTCAATGTCCGCGTCGAGGAAGCGGTAGCCGTTTATTGACCTAAGATGATGAAATTCAAAACTTCATAACTCGAACCTAAAATCGAGCCTATCTTTTGATAGCTGATTTTGCCTGGTTTTTTTCCTCCTCCCCCACACGGCGGATTTCCGATTTTACTTTCAATACGATCTAGACTCTTCGCGGGGTCCCTATCTAGGCAGAATCTTTGTGCTCCCGCTACCCTCACAGCGAGTCCTAAAAAGGCCATCTGGCCATTTCAATTTGATTTCAAACTATTCGGAATTCCAACACTTCCAATCCTCTATGCCAATTTTCATCGGTTTCTCACATTGACGAAAAGATTTTTCTTCCCGTTTTCTAACAATCGCTGAATGCCCCGCTTTAAAGATACAGACCGCTTTATCCGAAACAGCAACGGTATTGAGTCTCGGAGTCCGTTGCTGAACAGTAGCTATTGGGCCACGATTTGAGTGGAAACCCCATGCACTCTCTTGTATATTTTAAACAAAATTGCTACCTGATATTATGTTTTATTTTGAAATTTGTATTTATTTATTTCTTTTTGTGGTTGTAAGTGCGCGTGGGTTAAGAAGACGAGAAACCGTATTAAAAATACGCAGTACTCTTTCCTCCACTTAGAATATAATGGATAATTTACTTAATAGCTGATGGAAATAATGTGGAACTTCCATTAGATCTCCGCAAAAACATTGTAATGACCCTATTGGGAGCTTCACGAAACGAATGTTCTGTCAAAACCCCTCCGAATCGCATGTCACGAACATCACTACTAATTTATAAAAGAATATTGTAGATGACATGGATTCTTATGTTTCATCCAGCATAGATCACATGGATCCTTATGTTTTATCCTACATAGTGTAATGAGATTTGATGCATGCGATAAGTCCATAATTATGTTAAGTGATCGACAGCGAATGATCTGGCTTGAAATAATTGGGAAGTAAAATTGGGCGCAGTTACGCAATAGGGGACCGGCCACTATTTATGGATTTCAGATTAACTTTTGGAAACTCTACCTAAGTGTGTATAGTTTGTTCGGGAAATCTGAACCAAATGTAGTATTTTGACGTGAAAACGTCTTTCCGCTCGTTACAGTGACAGTCGGTCGAACTTTCTTGTGTGACAAAATACCGTCAGATTTGAATCGCTAATAACTGCGAGACTAATAATGCGAAAAAAAAATGGTTGATCCTACAACGGATAGATCATATCTGTAAGAGTTTGTCGCCTAGTTTTTGTTTTGTCTGTGACGTCATCGTACCAGTGTAGGCGCATGCGCGTGATTGTTGTGAATTAGCCTTATGTAAGGTTATGAATAAGTGTAGCGTGGAAATAAATTTAGCTAGGAGGTTGATTCTGGTGTCATTTTAAAGAGCTTGAGGAGTATTACTAGGACCCAAAGTGAGACAATAAAAATATTTATCATAATATAAGTAAAAATCGGTATTAAATTGAAAATTTCAAACTCAGCATGTTTTTTGATGATAACATATAGAGTGTTCTTTAGAATTGTACGAAACTTGCAGAATATTTGACAATACATAAAAGAAACATTGTATTAAAATTTGAATTCAAAAATTGGAATATTACGGAAAATATGAGCATTTATAGTAAATAATGTTTTACTGCGCATACGCGAGATGTAGTTCTATATACTGTCAACAGGTGGCACCATCAAAAGCTACTCTAAATAAAACATGAGAAAGGCTCAGTTCGGGTCCACGCCGTAGATTTTTCTTGAAAACGTCGGGATAAAATCATAAAACACGTGTTTCGTATGAATATGTAATTTAATTATCAATGTCTTTAATATAATAATTACGCAGAGTAGAATAATGGTTACAGAATAAATAAATCACAAGTTTATCGCATGTAGCAGGGGGTCTGTGGTAGCTTGTGATTTATCTATTCTGTAACCATTATACTACTCTGTGTAATTATTGCATTAAAGAGATTGATAATCAAATTACATATTCATACACTGTAAAAAAAATCTCGTAAAATTTACGGTTGAGTTCTTGACCTCTACAATTTTAGCAAATTTACTCGACAATTTTCCTCCAATATTTTTGAAGTTTTAATTTATGATTTTGCGTAAGATTTAACATTAATTTTTGAGTGTATCAAGATGGCTGTGTCCAAAGGGATCCTCATATGAGGGAGTGTCCCCAAAGAGGGACAACGACCCCTCCTCAGAAAGATGCGTTTTTGTTTTGTAAATTCTATGTCTAAACAATAAACTGAGCCCACTCATGATGTTTTTTCATCATATTTAAAAAAATTTAATGCTTTGTGCCGGAAAGGCTTAAAACTTATCGAGAATAATCCGGAATCCTCTCTTCTTGTTTCATTCTTGTTTTGACGTTTTTATTCAAAGCATGATTAAACGCAGACATCATTAATTGCTCGATTGGGATACATAATGAATAATGACTGTTCTTATAAATCAAACTTTGAGTTTTTATGGGTGCTCAAACTGATTGGTTTGGTTTGTGGCACAAAACTGGTGTTTGCAGGCTACGCGTGCTCAATTTGAAGTGCTTTTATTTAGAGTGACTTCAGTTCGATATTGTTTGATTTCTCAAAATGGACAAGTGGTTGAAAACTGGAGATCGGCATCTAGAACTGAAATTCGAACCACCGATTTGGCAGCTTTGGAGATAACTGTGGATCACCAAGATGACAGTCATGAAGTGCAAAGGCCGACTGATTGGCCTGTTCAGGTAAGAAATAAAATTGATTTTGTTAAAAAAAAAAAAAAACTCAAAACATCAGTGCGCCTCCGAAGAAGAGAAAATATTCTAACGAATACTTAAAATATGGATTTTCCGTCACGAGTGATGAAGATTGTCCAAAACCACTCTGCATTGTTTGTGGAGAGATATTATAAAATGGCAGCATGAAAACTTCTTAACTAATGCACCATTTATCAGCTAAGTCAACTAACACCCGACTGTTCAAATCTTTGTGTGGAGACTTGGGCAGCCTGCACACTCCGTTACTTTTACACACAGAAGTGAGATGGCTTTCGCGAGGAAATGTACTCGCAGGATTGTTTGAACCAAGACACAAAGTTCATATGTTTTTTGAAGACCACCCTCTTACGTTGAACTCAAAATTTTATGAAAGTGAATGGTTGCAGCAGCTTGCGTACTTATCTGACATTTTTTTCAGAAATAAATAAACTTAATTTACGATTGCAGAACCGTTTCATAACCATTTTTAAGGTAACTGATAAAATCGATTCTATGATTAAGAAGTTGAATCTTTGGGAATCCTGCATTAAACAAAAACAGTATGAAGTTTTTGAGACAATTTACAGCATTTTATCTCAGGACGAACTTAAATTAACAAAATAAGTGAAAACGAGTATAATAGCACATTTAAAAGGACTTAAGTTGTCAATCAGACAATATTTTCCGAACCGCAGTGATGCAGATATGTGGATTTTAAATCCATTCAACGAAGCGTTTTTTCAAAAAGCTGAAAAATTAACAATTTCTGAAAAAGAGAAATTAATTGAACTTTCCAATGATTCTTCAAAAGAATCTGAATTTAAAAACAAGAAATTTGATTGACTTCTGGGTAGACGTGAAAGAAGAGTACCAAGAACTCGGTGTTAAAGCAATAAAATATTTAATACCACGAACACAGAACTTGTGGAAAGAGCATTCTCGTTTTATACATATATTAAGAATACATATCAAAATAAGCTTGACGCGAGATTATATCTTTTTTCATTTGAACCCAATTTTATAAAACTCAGCTCCGAAACAAGCTCAACGATTGCATTAAAATTTCTTGCACTTGAATAAATGATTATTAAGAAGTGCAATTTGTAGCTAACCTTATAAGTTAGTATGAAATTTTACAATACTGTTTTTATTTGTTTTGCCTTTTAACTAATACTATTTTAAAATTGGAATAAAATATAAAATTAAAAATAAGTCCTGCAAATGCCATTAATTCGCGTTATTTGACTCTTAAGCTGACCTAAGCCGCATGGATGTAGTAAAGCCGGGACGGCGTTCTGGCACTGCTTTTTTTCCCAAGAGAAATAAATGAGAAAAAAA
>BGPR01025580.1:7258-22231 GCA_013235015.1 Araneus ventricosus
TTAGCCGGCATCATTAAGCCTAACTCCGAAGAAAGATTTCGCTTAATCACGCATTTGTTGACTGTTCCATTATATCAAAACAACACGCAAGCATGCTGGTGTGACTCGATCGCAGGAGCATCGCAATAACATAACCCCAAAATGGCATTTCCTAACCTCCGAAGAATTCGATGGAAAAATAACATCATTGCAAATCCTCAAAAGGCAATAAGATTTCTGGAACAAAATTTCATTAAACATACTTTTGTACCAGGCCGCACTTAATCGCGTAACCTTTCCCACTTTAATGAGAATTCCAACAAAGTAAGAATTAATGACATCGTAAGCCTAACTCGAAGAAGATTTAACGCTCAATCACTACATTGTTGACTGTTCCATTACTATCAAAACAACACCATATGCTGGTGTGAATCGATCCATAGGATCGCAAGTAAAATAACCCCAAATGGTTTTCTTTCCCAACCTCCGAAGAATCTTTGACGGACAAACATCTTCCTTTGCGAACTCGTGAAAGGTAAGATTTCTAGAACAAAATTTCATTAAACATACGTTTGTACCAGGCCGCACGTAAATCTTTTGCGTAACTTTCCTATTTTAGGAGAATTCCAACAAAGTAACAGAATTAGCCGGCATCATTAAGCCTAACTCCGAAGAAAGATTTCGCTTAATCACGCATTTGTTGACTGTTCCATTATATCAAAACAACACGCAAGCATGCTGGTGTGACTCGATCGCAGCAGCATCGCAATAACATAACCCCAAAATGGCTTTTCCTAACCTCCGAAGAATTCGGTGGTAAATAACATCACTGCGAATCCTCAAAAGGCAAGGTAATAATGATAAAATTAGTAAATGAAGTGGCTGTGTATATAAAGGGGCAAAAACAAAACCGGCGGAAAAAATGCTCACGAAGAACCAATTGGGCGCAAAAAAGTAACATAATTCCTAAATTAAAGCGGCAATAATTTGATGCGGACGTGCTTCAACATGCAGTGAACCGGATGCGTCGGGTGGCTTTGGTGTTCGTTTGTGTCACACCATCGTTGGCGGTTTCGTGTAATTTACCTTAATTTGGGACGGCATAAAAGGATTTTAAGGTCCTTTTTTTTATGTTTTTGAAGCTTTCACGCCAATCAACCAGAGCATGCAAATCACGACCTAAATGTCAAAGGAGGTCCGCGGACTCTCGCAGAATACTTTATGTACTTGAGGCTGTAATTTAGTTGCACCCGCATTAAGCATGCCTAATTTTAACAAGCGGGAAAAGTAGTGTGTGTTGCTGAAAATTAATGTTGCTCGATCGGAGGCTGCTTGTTTTGAAACGTAATCTTTTCATCGAGAACATGCGATAGTGAGACGTGTATGATTAATATAGACTGTTTTTTATACGAAATCTTGAACAGCTCTTTTTTTATCGTTGATATGTTCCCAAATTAAAATTGTTGAAATGATATAGAAGTACTTATTTTATTTACGGTATAGATTTTTGTAGAAAAATGGCGGTCATTTAATTTATCTAACATTATTAATTGTTCTTCATATGTGAAAATTATCGTTTGCATGTTGAAGTTGATTTTTGGTTTGATGTAATAAATTGATTTAGCTTAAAACTCATTATATTTTTATGGAAACTAAATTAAAACTTATAATTTGCTTGGGAAAGTTACAGAGGTAGAGTGGATTGCTTCCTCATAGAGAAATTTGATTTTTTTTTCAATAATGCATCCTCTTTAACCGTATAATTATTCTATTTTACAAACAAAAATTAGCCCTAATTAAACAACATTTTGAAACGACTTTGTATTACAAAGTTTGAGAATAAAATAGGTATTTACGTTTAATTCCCTTCTGTGTTTGAAGTATGGGAATGATTGATATATTTGCGAGATATTGTAATTAAACTATTCTTTTTTCCTCAAAGAATTGTTCCCAGATAATAAAACTGCAGAATTAACATAAACTCCTGAATTCATTTTCTCATAATCCTATTGATGATATCTACAAAAAATTTTAAAATTTTATTGTAATGAAAACTTTTTACATGAGTTTCCATTGCGGAATTGAACAGAAAATAGTTTATTTCAACTAAATTTTGTTTACTCTCTTTATTCCTTTTATTTTTAGACATAACAATTAAACGTATCTGTTACTTTGAAAATATGTAAAATTGTGTTGAATTATTATCAAAGTTTATAAAATCATTGCTTCTTCTGTTAGGAAAAAAAATCACCTTTGTCATTGATTTAATCACTGTTATATTTTTTTTTCTTTATATTAATTAATCGAATATTGAATTTCTCTAATCAAATATAACTGCAATTTAGACTGTGGATAAAATTAAAAATAATAAAAGAACATTTTTAAAATAAAATAAAAATTGCATATAGAACATTTTAATCAAGGTCTTCATAAATATATTTATAACATAGTCCAATGTCCATACACATGACATTTTTCAAATACTTTATTCAACATCTGGTTATCTTAATTCTCAGAAGTCTTGATATATTCTTGTAAAGCTCTCTTCGGTTGAAGAGTTACTTGGCTTCCCTAAAATTTCTCATCCACAATTTTCAGTGTTTTCAGGTAACACTAAAATTCCTTCTGTGAAAGTTGCATGTATATCATATAACATCTTTATTATATACGCCTACTATATACCATACGGATTCGACATTATTAAGTTCTATAAAACTGAAAGAGTCATCAACAGAACGCTTTGTAAATGAAACAAAAATTAGTCTTATCTGCCTGGAAGTTTGTTCTCTATAGCGGAGTCACGTACGCACCATCAATAGTAGGAAAGTTTGTGAATAGGGACAACAGTAAAAAAACAAATTAATTCAAAGTTTCCAAATTTACTTAATGCTTTATTTGACATTATTTCCCATTTATTATCAAATATCGGAATTAATAGGTACATTCGGAATGATTCTGCGATAAATATTTGCTTCCATTGCAATAATATGAGAAAATAAAAATGACTTCCTTAACGTTAATTTATTTAAATTTTTTCCTATCATTTTTCGACCGTTTCCTTTTTTCATTCGTAAAGAAAAGAAAGAACTTTTAGTGTATTAAATGTTCTTCGTTATTATTCTTTATATTTACCTTTTCTGACAATAAATACGTTATCTACTTTTTTATGCCGTCTTATTATGTGTTTTTGCGCATCATATCTATTTATGGAAGCTTAAATTAGAATTTTTAGGAATAAATAAATAATATAAGGCTTATAACAATTAAAATAACATTCTTTAAATTCTGAAGCAAACTGAACATAAATATTTTAAACCAATACGAAACATTAAAATGACACATATTTTTGCAAACGTTTTTTAAAAAAGGAACGATAACAATCCTCCTTATCATTCTACAAAAAGAAAATAAAGTTGAAAAACTATCTCCGGAAGTTACCTGCATTCCAACACGAAGCTAAAATAGCAAACGATAATAAAAAAAGAAGAAAAATAAATTAGCGGATTTCCGAAGACAAAAAAAAGTGGTAGAAAATGCGCGAAAGAAAAGAACGTGGTACGAAATTAGCTGCAACCGTACTAAGAGTAGCTTCTCCCCAATTATAAACCCATTGCTCATAATGTATGTCACTTGTTTCCTGCGAGGGGACACGATTTTTTTTAAAGTAAGGAAATGATATTCTAGGAAGTCGTTAAATTCTACGAGACACGCTGGAAGAATTTTTGTGGACTTGGGGTAATGCAGTTAATTCCTAATCGTGGCTGATTTTAATTGACTTCGCCTGCTAAAAAAATAAACGACGTTTTGAGCCTTCTGTGATTGCTATCTGCGAAACTAGAGATACGGTTTTCTAAACGATGAAATAATTTATCACCGTCGCGCTTTCACAAAAAAGAATTGTTTGTAAATATTGAATTTTTTAGAAAAAATAATTGGTAAAACAAGCCGAAACAGTGAGTTTTTTAAAAAATGCAGTAAACGACCGTTTTTGCATATCTCTCTTTTATCAACTTATACGCTTTTGTTTATCTCTGCTAATAATAAAGGAGAATGTCTCTGTGTTTATGTTTTAGTTCTACCGCTGGGACTAGAGCTACGAAATACAGACATACTTTGGAGGGTGGGATGTGCACCTCGGAGCCCTTTTTTAAAATTTTAATTAGGATTTTAATTAATTAAAAATTAAGCGAAATTTTGGCGTTTTCCCTCAATAACTTCCAAAAATATTACAGAACAGAAATCATTTCCACACCATCCGAAAGTGCAAAAAATTTCCTTTTCAATGTTATCAAATAAATTGCCGTACAATGTTTCCTTGAATTTTAATACATTTAAAAAAATATTTTTTGGCATAATTTACAACAATACTTTTCATTGTTGCAACGCAACTCAAACCGTTTTCATTGTTTGACCAAATATTTACTTGTGCATTTCTCTTTCATTGTTGTAATCTGAGATAATATCCTAATACATTTTACTTTCATATTCCATTTCGTCAACATTTTTGTGACATCTGTAAACAAAGCTCTCCGAGATATTCTTTGCTTATATTAAGAAACTAGCTGTCTTTGGCGACCGACTTGTTACTCATAAACTGGAGCTTGAAACCATGAAAGTATCAATTTTCATTTTCTTTCTATTAGGAAATTCTGCATTTTAATCTACGAAGCGTGCATCTTTTCTAAATTGTCTCTCGTACCTTTACTCTAAGATTCGAAGCATTCTTTCTTTAAGATTTTGACGCCATTTCTTTGAGCTAGTCACTTCACATGACATCCATATTGGCAGATATTTAATCGGAATTTAATCTATTCGATTTCCGCAGCTGGTATGTAGATCTACTGATTATTAGCAGAGAATATATACTTGTTTCTACTATGTCATTTTGGTACGGTCTGTAGGTCCTCTAAGCATTCTCTCCTCGGAGAGACTTCAGTGCTATGTAAGCTGCTACTGGTACTGTACCTCTAAGATGTAGGACAAATATCAACCCTGTTAAATGGAAATGTGGTGATCTGTAAATATGTTCTCAAATGTGGTCGTCCAAATAAATGTCTCTTTTAACTTATATGATTCGTCATTTCTGAAACGATAAGAAATGCTCTATCTCATAGAAATTCCACTGCAAAAGCCAGGATTCTTTTAGCTTATCATCCAGCAGCTCTTCATAACTAGTGTTACTCAAGCTGCCTGTCGACTTTTTACGAAACTAACAAGTGATATTGGCAAACTCGCTTCCTGTGCCTAACACTTTCATGAACTAAAAATGCACATTACAACTTTTTTTCTGTATATTTTGCTTAAAAGTGAATGAACTATGGAAGGAGAATGATTCGAAAGAATACAGTCAAAGAATTCAACACATACGCGAAAAGGAATAATGAAAATGTGTAGCGGTTACAATTCACTGCCTCCTCCTTTTTATGGTAGGTGGCGCTACTAGACCCATCCGAGTTTTTCCCATGATGCCTCTCTCTCTTCTTCTTCTGTGTTCTTGTGTTGTGTGTTGTTCTCTGTCTTGCGTCTTGTATCTTTTAATGTACTGTATCGTGGAACTTAGCCATCTAATAAAAATGGTTCCTGAAATTGAATTAATTCTTTAACAGCGGCATTCCATATAAATATGAGTCTCGTCCCTTTACAAATGTAAATAAAATTAATATAAATTGCACAAAATGCAAAAATTGGCAAATATTAAAATTATCGGTTAATTTGTGTTAAAACTATCAGTTTATGGTTGCAATTTAATTATATTTTTTATGGAATTTCCTATAATGTAGTTTTATCCTATAAGGATTCAGTAAGTCTACGCTGATGTGAAATTCAGGAGTACTGAATATTTTGGGAATGCTTTCAGTGGACCACTGTGGATTGAAGGTGAAATTTCAATTTTAGGGTTTGAAAATTGTGGGTCCACATTCGACCGAATGCCATACATATTGTGGTACATGTTTAATTCATCGTCTTGCATCAAACGTTCTCAGCTTACTGAATATAGTGTAGAAATCTTTATGTGACATGTATTTGTTCAAGCGTCGTTTCTGGCACTTGAATAAAGTTCAAAAATCTCTCTCATAATTTAAAATTCGGACATGAATACAATGAATCAACAATTATAAATACACTAGCTGTGTTGCCCGGTGTTGCACAGGCTATCTCTAATAATAGGATATTCCAGGGCGGAGAGAAGTGAGGTCGCGTGAGACCTTGGGATCCATATATTTTCATATGCCCCGCCTCCGTTTTTCTCAACAATCAACAAATATTGTCACTTACTTTCCCCAACAAACGTAATGAAGTTAAACACCTAAATGCAAAAAAAGAAAGAAAAAAATGCATGAAAACTATTTTTTTCCAATGTTAATAAATCCAAACACAGATCCCGCTAAAAAAGAAATATCAAATTCCGTTAAATAAATAAATAAATAAAAATGCAACACCGGATGTGAAAACTAATAATAGGGAAAAAAGAATCCGCCGTGAATGAATTCACCATGCTGCCAGTAGATGGCAGCACGTGAATTCATTAATTTTGACGTTTCTAATTAATATCTTTTTAACTAATTACAATTTCGGAATTTAAATAGTCGAAATGGATTCCTTGGATCATTTTCCATCTTTTAATACTTACGGCTAGTTTCAGGATTCAGTGGTTCGTGAGAAGATAGAAGGACATAGATACATATGTCTGTTTACCTTCGAATTTTAATAGGATAGATGCCATCCCCTGTCTACGTTTCCAGCGTGGCTTAAAATCAGCACAAATTTGAATAATGCATAAGGCTATCGGTTGAAAATGGTCATACGTCATTTATTTGCAAAAAACACTGCGACGGATTCTGTGCATGCGCATGCGCGTTATGAAATGATCTCAATGTACTATTCTCATATACACACAAATAACACTGGCTCGTGCAAAGAATGTAGTAAAAATTCTAGCAATCAATGCGAATATTTTAATGTCTGTCGTGTGAATAAACGAAACTGAATGTCAGATTTCCTAATTTAATTTTAGTTCTTATTTTTAAGGGTAGTGGATATTTTATTTCCATTTTGTGATATTTTCATTCTATGTTTTTAAAACATTCTTCTTATTTTTGTCTTAAAATGCATGTTACTAAAAAGATTTCACAAAAATTTCTTTGGGGCATAAATTTCCATTTTCAGGGCTAACTTCCAAATGGAATATTAAAAAAAAAACAGAAACAGGAATATTTAGAGCCTCTAATCTTGAATTGCCGGGAACAGGAAGTAATTATTTGTTAATTCGTGAAAAAATACTAGCGAATGTTGATCGAATTAGTAAATGCGTGAATAGCAAATTATATATTCACGGAACTAGATAACACCTATACAGTATCACCCCAGAAATCTGAAATCTATACTTATAAAAGGCAATGTTTGTGTATGTGTGTGCGTTCTGCGTGCGATGTCCAGACGAATCTATCTCACTTACAACCTTGAAATTTGGCACACAGGTAGTCGTAATAGTGACTAAATGCACCTCGAAGCCGAAATTTTAAAATTTAATCTAGAAAATTTTTTATTTAATGTTTTGTGTTGTTTTGGTTGATTTTTCGCACTAATTTCTCAATAGAATAGTTTCGAATAAGTTTACGACAAAGATATATACACCATCGGAAAGAGCATGCGATTTCCGTTCTAATGAAGTTAGTTTTGAATTTCTAACGTAATTTACTGAATTTTGAAAAAATTTTGAAAAATAGTCACTTTTATGGTAACTTTTAATAAAGATTTCTTTAAATTATCGCATCTGACGTTCTAACATCTCTATAATTTTCATTTTTTTTCAGCCTACAAATGGAACGTTTATGTCGGATTTACAATAAGAACTATTAAAATATCTTTTTTCGTTTTTTAAAAATTAATTTTTCCCTGATCGGTTTAAACAGTTTTTTCGTAGCGAGATTTAACAGCGAGAGCTTCTCCGGACCATCCCACAATGCATTGTTCCAACGTGACCTTCTTCGCGGCAGGTGACGTCATTCGCAAAGAAAAATAAGCGGGAATATCAATAATGTGTATTTTTTGTTTTGATTTTGTTTTCAAAACTTTTTCCTGCCATTGTGGGCGCTTTTTTTCACCCACTTTTTTGAAGTCCTGATTCCACGGGCAACGCCGTGCGCGTACTACTAGTTTCGAATAATTCGAACATTTTTTTTTTTTTAGTTTTCTCAAGAATGAAGGAAAAATAACAATTACGAATCAGAAACAAAGCTCATGTTTATTCCTAACTTTAAAGAAGTAAACGAATTGTTTTTTTAAGAATGAATACATAACCTTAATAACAAACACAGATATCTTCTTTTTACCCTCAACTTTCCGTACGCCTAGAGTCAATACTCGACTGCATTTTGTATATCAAGAGTATTTTACCGAATTTCTCGGATAATCCTCCGTAATCCGAACCCTAATTAGTTCGGATTACTGGGGTTCTGCTGTATTAGTTTTTAGTTTCTTGCATACAAAGTATAGAAAGAGAGAGTACTGCTCAGCAACGGATTCCGCGACTACCACTTTTGGACGATTTTACACCGGAAAGAGGTGTCAAGCAATGAGTCGTAGGAACGCATTTCCGGAGTTCTTTGTTAGATCACTCTCAGTAAAATGTAAACATCACCCTTCCATTCTTCACTTTCCCCCTATTTTGATGGAAATAACTCCGGCCGGCACATGCGCAAAAGCGCGGAGGGTTTCCGAATCCGTTGCTAAACAAAATTGCAACCGTCAAAATCTTCTATTCCGAAATTTTGACGAAGTACCACATTTTAGACAGCTTTTTGCCGAAAAATCAATTTTGTAAATTATGTCTAACAAACTAGACGAATGAAATTTGATGTTCGTAACAACAAAGTTGTAAATTTCTATCAAATTTTGGGCGAAATCTGTCTACGGAAAGTCTGTCTGACTGTCTGATGTTAACAAGATAACTGAAAAACTCAAAGAGCTTGAAAGATTAAAAATTATCACATTATTTGATCACTAGATATGTATATTTGCATCAAATTTGGACCAAATCCATTAATGGGTTGACTCTCTATCGGCATTTCTAGTCGTGTGTATGGGAAGCAATAACGCAAAAATGATATAAGCTACAGGAATGAATTTCGTTACATGAAAAATTGTATACTTGTGTTAAACATTGGACAAAATTCGTTATTCAGAAGCCAATAAGCTAATTTTTTTATATTTTCTTATTTTTGTAAATTTCACTTTCTGGAGATGTCTTATTTTGCTGCAGAGCCTTACCCTTTGAAAAAGGACTTTATATGCTTTAAAATCAAATTAACCAGCCGAAAGTTTTAAGAATTAACGTATTAAAAATATTAATTAATACGTTAAATCTCAATTTTTATTTTCTGGCATAAACCGCATTGGCTTTTGAGCGACTCAATTGTTGTAAGAAAAAAAAATCTTAAGAAAGAATGAGTGGGTTTGGATGGACTAAAATGCCCATAAAAAGATTTCTAGCCATTTTGTCATGTGGTCTTCTACTTTCTTTACTCTCAAGTCAGAGTATATAACCGTTATGGAAACATTTGTATTTTTTGTGAATTTATTAATAACTTACTAACTTCTTAAAGTGGTGATTTAACCTTTGAGAGTGTTGTGGTGTATTTCAGCGTAGCATGAATAATCGTGGAGCCTTCTTTATCAAAAATAATATATTTATTGGACGTTTTCCATAGCACAAACATGTAAAACAAACACATATACTTACATCACAAACGCTACATTACTCACTGACATCGAATTCCATGTTCAATTCATTATTCTTTTCCGTTGCTAGGCAACGTAAGCAAAAAAAAAAAAGAAATACAACGTTGCCAAACTATTTTTATAACCTTTAGAAAATAATTAATGCCAAACGATATTTTTAATTAATTTCTTTTCCAGCCAATCGAAAAAATAAAATCGAAATATTTTAAAATTAATTTCTTTTATGACCAAACAATTTTTTTAATCTAATTAATTTCTTTTCTTCAGATATTTTAATAATTCTACAAGTAAAGCACAAACATGTAAAGCAAACACATACACTTACATCACAAACGTTGCATCACTCACTGATATCGAATTCCATCTTCAATTCATTATTCTATTCCGTTGCTAGGCGACGTTAGCAAAAGACAAATATATCGTTGCCAAACTATGTTTATAACCTTTAGAAAAGAATTAATGCCAAACTATTTTTATAACCTTTAGAAAAGAATTAATGCCAAACGATATTTTTAATTAATTTCTTTTTCAGCCAATCGATATTTTTAAGTATAATTTCCTTTTTTATATTAAGTGATTTTTTAATCAATTAATTTCATTTCTTCAAATATTTTAATAATTCTAGTTTGCCAAACGATATGTTTAATTAATTTCTTTTTCAGACAATCGATATTTTAAGATTAATTTCTTTTATGACCAAACGATTTTTTTTAATCTAATTAATTTCTTTTCTTCAAATATTTTAATAATTCTAGTTTGCCAAACGATATTTTTAATTAATTTCTTTTTCAGCCAATCGATATTTTAAAATTAATTTCTTTTATGGCCAAACGAATTTTTTAATCTAATTAATTTCTTTTCTTCAAATATTTTAATAATTCTAGTTTGCCAAACGATATTTTAAATTAATTTCTTTTTCAGCCAATCGATATTTTAAAATTAATTTCTTTTATGACCAAACGATTTTTTTAATCTAATTAATTTCTTTTCTTCAAATATTTTAATAATTCTACAAATATAAATTTTTATTCGTTACGAATATTACAGTGTAATACTTCCGTCTTTAAAAAAATCGCCTGTAATTTGTCTGTCGTCATTCGGCAATTGCTTCTCTCTCCTCCAAACAACGCTGACAGAAATCGGGCGACATATTTCACGTTTCTTTCCACGGATGGTTCGACGAAAGATGCTAGGCTCACTTCAGAAGAAGCCAAAACTGCTGATAGATTGCGGGCAAAAACAAAACCAGCAAAAAAGTCCAAAAAGAAACACAATGGTTATTATTTGTTTTGGCAAATTTTCGCTCTCGCTACCTGAAAAAAAACCCGATGGTTTAAAATTGGGTTCCTCATTAAGTAACTCATGTTTGCACATTTTTTTTTAAACTCCAATTCTCCACAGGCTGTGAACGACCTCATATTTAACGTCTGCTATTTTAAAACTTAGGGTTATTCTTTTTCATGCTCTTTTTCAACATCTTAATGAGTTGTGTTTTCTTGCAACATTTTCAGAACCGAACCGTTCCTGACACAATTCGAGATAACAAGACGTTTTAACGGATGGGATCCCGGCTCTCGCTTTAATAGCGAAAAGATTACGAGCATATTTTAACCTCGCTTTGATTAGAGTAGACAGGGATGACAGAATTTGTTTACTCTGAGAACCAACTTCTCTCGGGTCACGCTTCGGAGGTGTATGGAGATAGTGACAAAATTTCCTTGTCTGACACAAATGGAGTGATAGAGGGTATGAAATTCTAACAAGTTTTATTTTGGACGCTGTCTCGGTAGATATTTCACTGATGCTTGGAGAGATTGTATGGATGCGCAAACATAATCGTAAAATGATGGAATAGCAAAAAGATGGAAGATGAAGGTCTTGGGTTGTTGCAATGATAAAAACATTAATCACTGATATTGTTAGAAACATTATTGTGGGAGTTTGGCGACTATATCATGCAGAAAAACGGATGTCGCCAAGACCTACACGGGAGTTTAAAAGTAATACGAAACTTTGGCAAAAACACTTGATGGGCAACTACCTTTTCCCTTTCGGTGATATTATTGAAAGGTTTACTTTACAAGTTTGGCGGGGTTTACGCTAAAAAGAAATAACTGCATGGTAGTTGTTTATAAGACTTGCATGATAGTTTCTATTTAGTGGCGAATCCAGGATTCGGGTCTGGGGCGGCTGAGGTCATAAAAATTTTGTATCGTCGTGACGAATGTCAAACCTCATGGCTTATGTAAACCAAAACACTTTAACTTTACAGTCTTTCCTCGCCTGACAATAAGAATCATAAAGAACACTACATCACTTTCGATAATTTAATAAAAAATACAATGAAATAACTAGCCAAAAAAGTTTTCCACCGCGTCAACGATACAAGTACAAGTGCAGTGACTAGAAAAGTAGGAAAATTTTCGAGCCTGTCAAGCTAGAAAGCAATGTTGTCACGTTTTTATTATTTTTTTAAAAAAAAGGGAATTTAAGAACAAACAGTTACAGTGATTTTAAATAAAATAAAAAATTCTGGTTTAGCTCTCGGGAGACTGTAGCCCGATAGACCCCCCGGATTCGCCACTGGTTTCTATGAACTTTGACTCAGCTATTTTGATAGTGTAGGTTTAAAGAAACAAGATGGGTCCTCAAATAATCCTAATGTGCGTTCAAAATGGATTGCTAGTTCAGTTATGCTCTTTTTCAAACTCTTAAAGAGTTGTGTTTTCTTGCAACATTTTCAGAACCGAACCGTTTCTGACAAAATTTGAGATAATAAGTCTTTTTAACGAATGGAATCCTCGCTCACGCTTTAATAGTGAAAATTCCTTGTCCGACACAAATATAGGATATGAAATTCTAACAAGTTTTATTTAAGAAGTTGTCTCGGTAGATATTTCACTGATGCTCGGAGAGATTGTATGGTTGGTCTTAGATGCGCAAACATAATCGTAAAATGATGGAACAGCAAAAAGATGGAAGATGATAGTCTTGGGTTGTTGCAATAATAAAGACATATTACAGAAACATTATTACAGGAATCTGGCGATTGTTACATGCACAAAAAACTGTATAGAATATCGTCAAGACCTACATTGTGCTTTGAAATTAAAATAACACTCTAGAAAAAAGACATTTCAATGGTGTTTGGTTAAAATGGATATAGATTATACGAATGATCTTGGATAAACAGGTATAATCTTAAAATGGTGGAATAGCAAAAAGATGGAAGATGAAGGTCTTGGGTTGTTGCAATGATAAAGACATTAATCACTGATATTGTTAGAAATATGATTGTGGGAGTTTGGCGAAAATTTTGTGTACAAAAAGTTGGATATGGATGTCGGTTGTTTGAAAGTAAAATAAAACTTTGGCAACAACATTTCATTTTCTCCGTTTAGATTATACTTTATTCAAAATTAGTTTTTTTTTGGTTTTTGTTTGGTGGTTTTTTTCACAACTAAGAAGGAATTGTCTACAGTTGTTTCCAAGGTTTGCGTGATAGTTTTTAAGTAACTTAAACCTATGGCATAAGTTTCCTGACTATTCTTGAAAATAAAGAAGTCGATTCTCAAATAATCCAAGATTAGTTTCAAAATAGGACAATAATATAATTAAACAAACAGAATGTACCTTTAATTCTTCTACCATTGAATTCACCATAACAAGTCTTCTTTTCAAAGGCAATTGAAAATAAATTCAAGCAACCACTTTTACCCAAGATGCCATCGGTCTTCTATCAAATGGGTGTGAAATTCCTCCTACATGAACTGTTTTAATCAACCAGTAATTTGAGGGTTTGTCGTGTTTTTTAAAAATTATTTCATTACTCGTCCAGTGTAATTAAAGTAATCTCATGCAGAATAAAAATGCATAGCACTGCTACTAGATTTAATTATACAGGGTGCCCACTGAAGTCCCTTACCACCCTTTTAACTACCGAATGGCTGCAGCTATAGTCATTATAAGAGTGTGTCTAGGAGAATGGTAAAGGACTATGCGCCACTGGATTAAACCACTTACAGCGCCATCTGGTGGAAAACGGTGGAGTGCTGTTATTATCTAAACGGTACAGATAGAGGAAAAAACTGTTAAAGTTAGAGCACCATCGATTAGTAGCAAAAAGGCACCTTATAGTCGTATACAACATTGAGATTATCAACGACGCTTACGGATACTTTTGCGTGAACACCTGCTATGTGCTACACGAGTGTGCAACATGAATTCAAGCAAGGGTCCAGATGTGCATTGTACTTGACGGAGAGAAGTTTGAATCATCGAAAATAAGGTATCTTTGATAACTAGTTGGTTTTTTCTTTCTAAGATATTTTGTCACGTGTCAGTGTAGGAAATCGAACAAATAAATACATGTAAGAGGTTCTGTTCTATTTATGTCCACAAGGTGTCGTTTGTACTAAATCGATGGTGCTCTACAACTTTGTTTCACTTTTTCCTCTCTTGCCGTTTTAGAGATAATAACCTAACTCCACCTTTCACCAGGTGCGCTGTGAGTGGTTTCTCTAGTAACATAGGTCGCATTACCATACCCTAGCCACTCATGCCTATACTGCATCAGTGGTAAGACCTTAGTCAAACACCCTGTATAATCCCGTGTATAATTCTCTGAGAGAGCGATCAGTAGGCATTTTGTAGGTTTTTTTGTTAAAATTTGGTTTGAAATTTGGATAGATATAAAATATTGGCTCAACACATAGCCCAGTTTATTTAGGTGACAATTGTAGCGATAAAAAAACCTTGATAACTTTGAACCGTTGTGCGAATTCAGTTAAAACTTGGCGGTTGAATGCAGGGCATGTTGGGATGTTTTCGAGCATGCGCTCTTATTGTTGTTGTTCATTTTCGTAGAAAATGCGAAAATATAGCGTTTCTGAGCGTATGTCGATCGCCAAGACTACTCGAGCAATAACAGCCTGATTGCGGTCGAAGGAAATTTGCGACCGAGTACTGAAACTGAAACAACCAACCGGTCCAATCTTAAAATGTGATGGAAAAGTTCGAGAGAACGAGTCGCGACACTTCAACGATTTTCACAGAATTTTGCCCATCGTCTTCGCCACATGTACAGCCATTTGACGGCAAGTATATCGAACAGTTCATAATTAAACTGTCTGTGGTTACTTTGGAGCATTTGAACTCAGTATTTTTGAAAATTTTATTTCTATTTTACTTATAGCCTAATAGTCACCCTGTATCTATGCCGTTGAGGTTTTGAGTTATAGCAATACGTAACTT
>BGPR01025581.1:9730-22230 GCA_013235015.1 Araneus ventricosus
TGACAATAAGAATCATAAAGAACAATACAATGCTTTCGATAATTTAATAAAAATTACGATGAAATAACTAGCCAAAAATGTCGTCGACCGCGTCATTCCTATAAGTACAAGTGAAATGACTACAAAAGTAGCAAAACTTTCGAGCCTTTCAAGCTAGAAAGCAATGTTGAAACGTTTTTATTATTTTTTTAAAGAGAGAAATTAAGAAAAAGCATTTGTAATGATGTTAAATTAGATCAAGAATTCTGGCTTGGTTCTGGGGGGGGGGGGGGTAGCCCGATAGCCCCCCCCCTGGATTCGCCACTGGTATCACCACTTCAACTATATCACTGCTGGGGCATGATCATACCGCAAGGACGGTTGGTTAGATAAGTTAATTCACCCAAAAAACGGATTGTTAAGAAGTGAATAGCCACAATACAAAGAATTGTTTCAACCTGCTAGTTCCACGGGAAACAATCAACTCATTATACATGCGCATGAGGAATCATGAAAATATTGACATAATTATTTTTTGACAAAAAGTGTCAAAAGCAATGTCTTTAAACGTAGTCAAGCGAATGAAGCAAATTTGTCTGACTCGACCTCCTAGAAGAACCAGTGGGAGAAGTCTCCCTTAAACTTTCTCGTATGCTTCCGCAAAAAGGTGCTGTTTCCCCTGCCCCCGCGTGGATAAAAAAATTCGAATCTACTGTAACCCCAAATCCAATGACTATCGGAAGGTTTTTCATTGTAGATTATAACGATTGTAAAATATTTAGGTAAAGAATCAAATTCAAAGAGATGCGTACGGATCACGCACTGCTAGGTTCCACTCTCGCCGGCTCAAGGACAAAGTGACGTAATCCTTCCGCGTGCGCAGAGTATGTATCAGTGCGCATGCGTATGGAGAATAGGATTGGAAAGATTAATTATGCAATTTGAACGCTTTTTTTATCGATTGAAACGAAATTTGGGCACCGATCTATAGTTAATGTTAGCAACCGTCATACCAATTTTTATTTTTGTAAGCCAAAGGGTTTGGAGATATAATTTTTACAAGAATGCGATTATACAGTCCGACAGACCATCAACCCTTCGACGGATTTGGTCCAAAATTTGATACGGACCTACTTTCATGATGATGAAACTGTGTACCAAATTTTGTCCATCTAGCTATTCAAGTTTTTGAGTTATAGTGTTCGCATGACCGTGGACAGACAGACAGAGTTCCCTTAGACGGATTTTGTCCAACTTTTGGTAGAAACCTACAAATTATGTGTCAAGATCGCATACCAAATTTCATCCCTGTATCTCTAATAGTTTTCGAGTTATCGTGTTCACAGACATACAAACAGACATAATTCCAAAATTGTGTTTTTCGGACTCGGGGAGGTCTAAAATGTGGTGATTCGTCAAGATCTCAATTTTTCGTATACGAGAAAGTAAAAAGAAGAGATGACTCAAATAGTCATAGGTATCGGGGCTAATTCATATAAGTAAACATGGAAATCCCCTGGTTTTCTCCATTGAGAAGGAAAAGACCTTTGCAACATTTGTTCAACCGTTGTTCGAGCAGCATTTTTGTTTATCCTTTCTGTTAAATTTTGATATATTTTTTTCTTTATTTGAATGAACTGAAATTTTTTTTACATACCTTTCAGGTTATCACTGAAAATACTTAATATTGACTTTTAAGCAATTTTTATTATAAATATAATTAGTACAAATGTTTTGTTACAAAAATAAACTGAAAAAGTTGTAAATGAGTGATTTTATTCGAAAAAAAATTTTCTTTGCTGGATTTCAAGATTATTTTGTATATTTCCACCCAGGTTGTCAATAAATTGATTAGCATTGCATCACAGTGAGTTTGTTAGTGAAATATACGGAAAAAATATCAAGTGCAAAGTATCCCCGCCTATGAGGTAACTTAATTCGCTCAATAGCTTCCGCGTGCACAGAGACTGCTACCAGTACGTATGTGCATGGAGAATCGGATTAGAAAAATTAATGATGCAATTTGAACGCCTTTTTTTTAACCGACTGACACAAAAATTGGACACAAATATACAATCAAGGTAAGAAGGCCACATAACAAAATTACTTAGATATATGAAATTTGGTAAGAAGTTATTGCGATTAAAAATATGCGATTATACAGACCGACAAACAATCAACCCTTCGACGGATTTGGTCCAAAATTTGATACGAACCTACATTCATGATAATAAATGTGCACCAAATTTTATCCACCTATCTATTCAAGTTTTTGAGTTAAGGTGTTTACATGAACGCGGACAGACTTTCCGTAGACGGATTTTGTCCAAAATGTGATAGAAACCTACATATTATGTGTAAAGATCACATACAAAATTTGATCCCTGTATCTCTAATAGTTTTCGAGTTATCGTGTTCACAGACAGACATAATTCCAAAATTATGTTTGTTCGGACTCGGGGAGGTCTAAAACGTGGAGATTCGTCAAAATCTCGAGTTCGAATTTTTTGACGATTACAATGCTTTCTCTTTGTATACTTCGTATACGAGAAAGTAAAAATGCGCCCTTTACATAAGCCAATCGGCTTATTTTGTTTGGCAGGCCACGATTTACCCGTTATTATGTATTTGTATGACCAGTGTGAATCGCGTCGCTGAGCTACGGATAGAAAAGCAAAAGATTTCACGTGAAGTATGCGTCACTCGTACGGCCCGAACAAATACTTACCTGTGAGACACATTTGTTTAGTTGTATTAACGTCAAGTTTTGTTGCAACTGAAGGGCTGTTTTGGAATGGACCTCGTAACTTTGAACCGCGGTCAGATGATGGGGACGACACCTGAGCTGGCACCCCCTCTCCCAACATCACACCAGCGGGTGGACTTTTGATCCCCGTACTCCACCTCTTATTATTTCGCCTGTCTGAAAAATTAGTTTGGTTTGGGTTGTTTTTTATGGCGCAAAAGCCATTTTTGGCCATGCTGCGCCAAACACTTGATTTTGAGGAATGGAAGTTAGAAAATAAAAAAACAAGAGAAGGATCGCTAGGGCACCCCGGGGTCGCGACTCCCGTATTTACCAAAGACAGTAAACCCCTGGGATAAGAGAAGATCCCTGGGTACCTCGGGGTTGGGATTCCCGTACTCACCTAAAGAAGGTGAGCCCCTGAGGGGTCTGAAAAAGTGTTTATTGCGCAGTCACGACAAAACGCGTTGTTCGATTTTCTTAAAAATTAGAACGAAGGTTTCTTGGGGTCATTAAAAATGACCCCAAGAATTAAAAATGTAAGACCCCCCCCCATTAAAAATGTAAGAACTTTTGTGTTCTGATTCCGTTTTAAGATGGTGGCAGGTTTATTGGTTTCAATGTTTTGGTGAGTTTGGCACCATTAAAAAATGTGTAGGGAAAACCGGGGCAGGTTTATACATTTTTTAAACTTTTATTTTTCTGTTTTAAGGCTTTAAAGTATTTATTCCATTTTCAGTACCAATTAATTAGTTAGACTTTAAGGCATGTAGTGTATATTTTTAAATACTTTAAATTATTATATTTTTGTAATTATACCATTTTGTTTACCATGATGACATCTGTGTAAACTTGCCCCACGACCGGGGCAAGTTTACACACGGCCTGAGGCACGTTTACACACCACCGAAATTGATTAAATAGAAGGCTTACAGTGATTAAAATACAGCAAATTAAATACAAAGAAGCCTAGCTTATTTCAAAAAGTAAATAATAGATTATATACAATTACGGTGAATCCTAATAGTTTTCAAAATCACTCTCACAATTTATGCAAACACAAATATTTTAAATTGCCATTGGTATTACAGTCCTCATGAGCCCAACTCTTACATTCGGTGCATTGTACCCACTGTTCGCCAGATCTTGATTCTTCGTATGGATTTCAACAGTAAATATACAGACAATTTTCATCGTCACCAGAATCAAAATTTTTCTTGGGTTTTTTTTTATGCTCAAAATTTCCAAATTTTCTTTCAGAACAAGGTTTTTCTTATTTTTAAATTTTTTTATCTACACTTTTTTTTCTCATTGTTATAACGTGTTCTAGTGGAGCTCACTGACTGAGATATAGTATGATGGGCCGATGTTAATTTCCTCTTTATTGATTTCTCCTTCTATATTTGTAAAGCATTTTTACAGGTGTATCTGTAAGAATTGATGTTTGCCTTTTTTCCTACCTCTGTTGCTTCTGAAATAAACTACCAAAGATAAACTAAATCTAATTCTAAGGGTGCTAGGAACGACACTGACACTCGTAAAACTACACAGTTGCATTTAAAAATAACATTTAATAAAAAACATCTATAAATAACTATGGCCGTTAAATCGACCTGAAAACGAACTACATTTCTTCAAACATACTCAAACAATATAAAACCGACGCTCCCAACCATAGTTCGGGATTAATTCTCATACGGTCGAGAGCGCCCTCTTGTGATGAGGCAGACCATGGGTTAAACTGGAATAAATATTTTCCACAGCTTCTTTTCCTTGGCTCTGCTTTTTGAAATGGCCTCGCATCTTTAGGTGTTGAGGATGACTTTATACAGTGGTCCCCAACCCCCGGGCCGCGGACCGGTACCGTTCCGTGGATCAAATGGTACCGGGCCGCCCAAGGAACATTAAATTATTTCCATTTTTATAAGCTTTTACTCAACTTGATTGTTTTCCTTCAAATCCTGTGATCGATTTCTTACCCCCAGACGGAACCGTCTCATTGCAAAGAAAGAAACTCAGGGTTCTCATTGAATTAGCGTTCTAGTGAGTTAAAATGTTAAATCACTTTATATTCATTTTTTGGTGTAACTGTATTTTATTTTGAATATGTTTAAATATTTGTTTATTAAAAAATCAATTATTAAAAAATGTTTTTTAATGTTTAAGTACAATTAAATTAAAATTATTAAATCAAAACAATCTAAAATATAAACAATCAACATCTCCGCCCCTCAGCGGGCCGCGGTAAAATTATCAAACCTTGACCGGTCCACGGTGATAAAAAGGTTGGGGAGCACTGCTTTATAATACTGACTCCAAACTTGTGTGAGTTTTAATGGAGGCCGAGACACTTCTAAAACGACGTGTAGTGCTCCCCGACCAAATGGTATTTTAAATATAAGCCTTGTGTAAACTTGCCCCTGTACCAAACTTGCCAAGGTCTCCCCTATCATTTTAATAAAGGCGAGATATTTAATTGTAATTTTGTTAACGCTGATAAAAGCAGGCATTTAATTGTAATTTCTAATACTGATAAAAGCAGACATTTCATTGTAATTTTGTAAACAACGAGATTGCAAATATCTGTGTCAATATAATTCGCATAAAATAAAAGAGATAAGATCATAGTTCCACATTGAGAATTACTTTTTCCTGTTTATTTCCATCTCATCTGTTTCTCTTTTCCTGAAAGTATGATTTTCGACGATTCCAGCCAAACGGTTCATGTCATAAATAATTAAAAAGTACCTCTACGCTCGTGCGTAAAATTTTCTGCAACTTTGCACCAGTATATTTTTGATGTAACTGTAGCAACAAGTGAAAATAATTTTTAAAATCGTAATCTTTATTGAAAAAACATAGAAGAAATAATTCATTAAAAATGCCGATAATACAATACTTAAAGTTCACAAAGAAATAACGGTAATAGGGAAAATGCATAGTACATTACTCGCTAAAACACGCCACTGCATCTTAATATCTTCATTAAAAGAATATTTTCAGAAATTACAACTCGCATCAAGATAACTCACGAGTCACTTATTACATTTTTTCTGATGCATTTACTAACTTGTAAAATCAAAATGTGATAAAGAACGCAAACTAGTTAACATGTTGCGCAATAATGCACAATGATATTCGATATTATCCAATATTTTATAATATTACACGATATTTTTCAATATTATTTAATATACAATATTTTCCATCCTCATTTAACATACAATATTTTCCGATATTAATTACATAATATTTTCCATTGTTATTTAATATTATACAATATTTTTCGATATTATTACAGTACCAAATAATATTGTGCAATATTGATCGATATGCAATATTATTCGATATTATTGTAGTGTTATACAATATTGTTCGATGCTATGCATTACAAATATTTATTGTACAAATACTTTGCAACGGCGACCTTTCTTTTGTTCCACAACACAACTTTTATAAGAAGTAAGATTTTAAGCCCTTCTTTTCATACTTTGTTTAAAAGACTGTTTTCAATTTCTTCTTTGTGGATAATTTTTTTTCTTTCCAATATATTCCGGAATGGGTTCAGGCCTTAGAGGAAATTAATATTAAATTCAGACCTTAAAGTCATTTTCCTCTACAGAAAATCTATTCTAGTTTTGAATCTGCATGGATGAATGGCCTTTGATGAAGTCATCCACCGGTTTCTTACTTCTTATCGTTGTCTGCTATTATTTTGGTATTTTTCACTCTTTCCACAATTAAAAATTATCTTTATTAGTATTTATATTTTTTTGTACTTCGAAATTTTTTCCTGGATGGTACTGCACTTGCGCACACCAATTAAATTACTTCTATTATTTTTTGTCTTTTTAGATATTCAATCCTTATTGTACAATGTCACACAGTATCGCACAACATTTCTGTACTACTGGGGGTCTTTGAACCTTCAAGTCCATGCTAATTAACAAACTGATGATTAAATGGCCTTAAAAATTCTACAATTTTGACAGAAGTATTCTATCCATACCTTCGTCCTTAGAGCCTGGAGAAGAACTTTCACTCATGTCCTTCTTGTTCTTGCGACGATGGCAACCTGACGCTTTAAAAGTGTATTTCGCCACCAAAATATTCCTCGGAAAGGTGACACGATCCTCTTGTAAAAAGCATTTGTAACTGCACATCGCAGGATTGCTTAGAATAAACCTTTTGCGTGTCGTTTCATGACCTCTTAATTTACATTTCAGTCGATAGGATTCGGGACACGTCTTTCCGTTAATGTCCATTAACCAGATTTGCAGGACAACTTTCAGGCGACGCATACCAGCGTCAATTCTCTTGAGATTTACAGACATTCTAAAATTATCAAAAAGGGAATCTTTTCGCAGTGTTACTACAATCTCCCATGAACTGGACCCGCCATGCCCACACCCAGTTGTGTACTCTGCTTTGTCTTCTGCGAATATCTTCTGAAGAGCCTGGCTTACATGGCTACACCCAGCTGTGTACTCTGCTTTGCTTTCTGAGAATATCTTCTGAAGAACCAGGCTTACGTAAAATTTCCGTTGATACACATGACGAGAGCCGATGGTTCTTTTACTGTAGGGCATTATTAATGATATTTCCTTGCTCTTGTCTACAAGCTGGAAACCTCGAGTTGATGCTCAATGCATATTTGTGGATCCTACATAGTAGGGAATGATGCCGCTTCTCATTGGCTCTCAGCGTCACGTGACTTGCTTCTAAATGACGTCGTGAAACTAAAGTGTACATACCAATGCTAAAGGTTTGTCCTTTATTTGTTTTATTCTAAAGATGTATTCATCATTAACTTTAGAAACATCCAAATAATCATAATTAGAAGTTAATGATGATTTTTTCACGATGCGAAACGACGAAATAATAATTAAAATCCCGCCTAAGCGCGTACAGGATCCGTAAATATGCTTCTCAAATATGGCAACTCAAACAAAAAAGCAGAATAGTTTAGCTAGAAATCCATTTGCTTGAAGGTTGACATACTTATTAGCGTTTTACGAATTTGAGTTTATACCTACTACACGGTATTGAAAACACTGAAAATTTGAAAATATTTATCAAATGATTATTTAAAGAATAAAATTTCTTTTAAAGAAGATTATATCAATTAGTAATTTTTTTTAAAGAGATTTTCCATTTGTTTATTCATGTTATTTCCGCCCTCACGTAAATGAACGATTTTCACTGGTTTTCATCTTCATAAAAATCTTTTGCTCGAGCCTTTTGAGCCTGTTGGTTTTATTTTAGAATTCGTCATTTCAATTTCAGTCTTATCTGCTTATCAGCAATTCTTTATCGTTTGCAGAATGGAAGAAAGTTGCGTGAAACATTTTTTAAAAATATTGATGCTGTTAGGAAAGAATATCACTAGTAGCTGTTTTTGGCTCCAAAATATTCCCGGTACCGTCATTATTTCTTTTATTTTAGAGCTGTTATAATTAATATATGTTAATGAAAACCAGGTCAATAAGACGACGATCGTGAAGACAACCAGGAATCAACGCTGCGAAAGTTCTACGAGGAAAAGGTGGGTTTTTTTATTTAAAAGAATCCCCCTTCCCCCAAAAAAGAAAACACGATACGGTGCCATTCACAAATTTGAACAACCAAAACTATTTACATTTTGTTATTTTACAGAAAAGTATACACTAAGGCCCTTCAGGGAGAAAAGTCCTCTGTAAGGGGTCTATTCTGGTTACCCCGGGTGGGGTGGGGGTGGGGGGGGGGTCCCCCCGTTAAACACCGGAACCCACCCCAACCGGGGGTACCAGAATAGACCCCCAAGTTCTGTCCACCCTCGCAAAGTGCACAATATAAAATGCTACAAATGTTTTTATTATACAATTAACATATTGTAGTGCATTTTCTGCATTATTGTTGCAATGAATAATTTTTTTCTTTTATTTACGATATTTTTTATCTTCAATTGTAATTGTGTCCTCCTTTTTATTGGAAAAATTTTATCACCTTAATACACGCGAAAAATTAATTCAACGGCTAATTTTATTACATTGTTACACAAGTTACATTATTTTACCAACAACCAGGCACAAATAGACACATTCATTTGTAGTTCGAGTTTAGTTACATTAACGTCCCGTTTTGAAGCAACACGGGGGCTATTTTGGGAAGGAAACTCGTCATTTTGAACCACGATCAGATGATGATGGCGACACCTGCGCTGGAACCCCCTCTCCAAACTTCCACACCACATCAGCGGGAGGACATTTCGCCACTGCGTGTGATTTAGCGTCCAACAGCCCCACATACTCGGCGAATCTTCAGTGGAATTTGGCTTCAATCCTGGTATCCTCTGGCCCCCGAAACCGAGACCTTACCACTAGGACACTGCAGTCCCCTCCGTAGTTTGAAAGATTATATATTTCAACGGCAGCCCCGCTGGCATAATG
Source organism: Araneus ventricosus (assembly GCA_013235015.1). Taxonomy (NCBI): domain Eukaryota; kingdom Metazoa; phylum Arthropoda; class Arachnida; order Araneae; family Araneidae; genus Araneus; species Araneus ventricosus. The sequence goes on from BGPR01025581.1 coordinate 18,884, forward strand.
GCTGATATCTTCGAAGCCTGCATGTTTCTTCCTTTTAATTGCAGAACCTGTACTCATCTAATTACCTCAGAATCCTTGCTTTCGGTGTATTAGCGAAGCTACTAAGTTCCCGTTACCACGGCCTGCGAAGACCAAGGTCTACTCGATGCTCATTTTAGATAGCATATTCGTCGCGGGTGCTGTTGAAGTTCTTCGTTAAAAAGAGCAGATAATTCAATCACAACATGCAATCGCAAACTGTTCGAAACTAATTTCCACTGAATCTGAAAAAAAACAATATGCATTTCAATCTCTACAGATTGGCTGATGGATTAGTTCCGAGAAATTTATACATATCTGTAATTATGGTGATATAATTATTATTTAGTTTCATTTATCTTGCTCGATGTGTTTTTGTGTTTTAGTATTCACATCTATGCGGGAGGCAAACACTTTTCGAAGACGGATTTTTTTCAAAATTTATTCCAAAATTCTAGATTTGTATCGACGACCGCGCACCAAATTTCATACTCTGACGGATTTTTTCAAAATTTGATACGCATCTAAAATTCTGGTGATAAAGTTACATCTCAAATTTCATCTATCTGACTCCTTGACTTTTCGAATTCCGTAAAGTCACATGCACGCGGTAGGACAGTCAGACTTCCCGTTGACAGATTTCAGCCGAAATTTTTAAACCTCGATTCCAAAATTGATTTTAAAAAGCTGGGCGATAGAAATCTCCCATCATTCGTGAATCTCGTAATAAGATACAAATTATGAAGATATTCAAGTTCAAATGAAGACAAATATGGCAGAAGACGAGTTTAAGGCTTTTAATAGTTTCGCACAGATTAGCATAAGAATGATCCGTTAATATTTAGAAATTATTTACACATAGATATAAATGTATATCCCAGAAATGGTTTCAGAAAAATTTATATCTTTCTTGCTTAGGCGTTTCTATGATTCCAATTGTCGTACAGCTTCGGGCGTAACATAATTATGTTATATCCGCATCTTTTGGGGATAACTGAATGATAGATTTCTCCGTTTGTCGCTATCGTATTGATCCTTAAATGGTCGTGTGGAAGCAATTCAGCGGACAGTAATTTATTTGCAGCTCTTTATCTTATCACTTTCAAATTAAAGTTCTTATTTTTAACAAAATTCTGACGCCATCTTATTATATTACTAGAAGACGGGTGCAAATTGCCTCTTCATTCGAGAGATTTCCCGTCAAATGTGACGTGTTTAAATAGAGAGAAATGTTTAACATTGATTGAAAACAAATGAAATAAACATATGTTTTATGACAGGAAATATTTTTGAATTTATATATTTCTTTATTCAAAAAACCTCTTGGTAAACAACATTCAGTGTGAAGTATTTTTCGTTGTTTAACAATTTTCCTTGTACTTCAGGTGTCTTTGTGTAAATTTTAACGTTGCCAAAAAATATCACAAATTATATCACGATTTCACTAAATAATTAGATGCATCGTGGCGTCCAAACTACATCACGCGCATGATATACCACTGACATAATTTACTACCTTCTAATAAAGAACGGAAAATAATTTGAAATTTAGGATTAATATAATTTAAAATTTCTCAGGAACTATTGATCATAGCGAGATAAATTTTATATCAATGGATAGCAAATTTTATTTCACCATTTTATAGCTATTAAATTTGAAATTAGAAAGACAATTACTTTTAAATTTAAAATGACTGAAATTTAGGTTCTCTAACAATGAAATAATGCTGTTTAACGTCTCACAGTGCTATGGCGCGAGTTTTATTGTTGACCAAAGAAAAAAAATTAAAAAATAATGAAATGAAACAAATATAAAATGGTATTTACAAGCCGCCTATTACATGAATCGCTACAGTCGTAGTCTATCTCCCGGATACAAGATCCATTCTACTTTATATTCATCTGGTTTTGATAATTTTTCATTTATAACTTCAACTAGCCGCCTTCGGCGACCATCTTGTTGGCCGGGAATATAATTTCAATTGAATCTCTTGCGCATAAATTCATTTTCATGGTTCCCTTGAAAAAATAATTTTCAATTTCAAATTGTGATGGACATTTAACCCATGTTCTTTCATTGGCTTTGCACCACCTGTTCTGTTCGTTGTCTGCATGAACGTCCCTAAGGCAGACAAGGTGCAATTCGTGCTATGTAACATTAATTGCAAATTATCGACGCCATCTTCACTTTCTTATTCCTCGTGCAAAATATGCATTTGATTTCAACAATAAAATGGCGCGGCTTATTTTACGTCCAGCAACATGCTATTTGGATTAGAACATTGATAAAAAGAATTATAACATTCAACATTAAGATATTACATCAGCTTTCAACAACGGAAGAGAGACACACAAATAAATATTTGTTTAAACAAGGAATACCATTTGAATTTCAACAATGAAAAGTATTGTTGTAAATTATGCTTAAAGATATATTTTAAAGTTCACTAAAATTAGAGAAAAAATTGTACAGGAACTTGGTTAATATCATTGAAAAGGTAATTTTTTACATTTTAAGATGGTATAAAAGTGTTTTTGTGCTGTTATAATTTCGGAAGTTATTCGGGAAAAAGGCAAAATTTCTCTTAAATTTTAATTAAAATTCTAATTACAATTTCAAAAAAGGCCTCCGAGGTCTCTTTCTAGAATGCAATTTAATCGTTATTTCAAAAAGGCGAAACAAAGATATTCAAAGCCCGATTTATCTACTATGAGATATTCATTCAAAATCACCGAGATGGCAAGCAAAAAAGTAATACCTAGACAACCTACACAGACTTCTATATTGAAGTGTTAATTTCTAAAGATACTTATATTATTCTACATAGATTTCGAATAAATAAGTTTTTCTGTTGCAAATAAAGCTGGGATAATGTTCATTTATTAAAAACACATCAGACGAAATCAGTTATTTTAATATACACCACAAAATTCCAATCATTCAAATAGTAAGTGGATGTTTAGAATAAATACGATATTATGTTGCTTAACATCTTTAAACATGAAACTATATTTTTATCAACAATCATGCTTGGTAACTTATCAAGATGATACTAGAAGAAATCTGTCAAGTCAATATACCACCTAACACCAAATAGCAAATGGATCCTTAGAATAAACAAGAAATTTTCCTGTAGCTTAAACATTTGAACATGAGAATCCATTTTCATCAATAGTCAAGATTATTCGAGTATAGATTATTGAAAACCAAATGCATCCTTAGATTAGACAAGAAATTTTCCTATCGTTTTGAATCTTTGAGCATCAAAATCTATTTTCGTGAAATTGAACAGCAAATGGATCCTTAGAAGACAAGAAATTATAATATT
>BGPR01025582.1:0-22230 GCA_013235015.1 Araneus ventricosus
TGTTTTTAACCTATGAACTGATTTGGGATTAACAAAACATCTTTATTCATAATTAAAATTCAAAATTTATTGATTGTACAGTATAAAAAAAAAACAGTACATTATTGTTAACTAAAAATTTTCAAAAGAAAGAAACTTAGTTGTAGGGAGTGAGTCAGTTCCTGGGAAACAGGATGTGTGCGTTATTATTTTCATACTGATCTCTCATTAAAATTAATGTATCCTGCTTTTTTTGCAGGGAAAAAAAAAAGCCCATCCAGATTAAGTGGACTCTACTGTATGCCATTCTTGTCTTTTTAATACTTTTATAAAGTAATCTATATAATTTTCTAAACTTTACTAGTTCTACTAATAATGGTTTTTCCCCCTTAACCTTCTGTTAAGCATGGTTGATCTCTCGGATCCCTTGGGTATGTTTTTGTGTTCATTCTTGAAATCAGTTGCTGATTGTTTTGAGCTCTTTTAGCTATTCTCATAGATATTTCAGATGTTGGAATTAATCAAGTTTTTATATCAGTCGCCAAGTACCAGAAAATGTAGCTGCGATCTTCTCAGATCACTGTGCCTGAAGTCATAATTTTTTTTACTTTACTTGTTGATATATTTAGTTTTTATTGATTTGAGTATTTGATCATAATTGTTGAACATAAAAATTTTTTCACTTGGTGATGAATTTTTTCCAGAAATTATGAATGATTTTCTAAAATCAATTCAACTTATATTAATACTTTTTCTTATTTTGCATTGGTGTGAATGTGGGTTATAACGGAATGATAATCATACAGGAAACGTTTGTGTCTTCTATGCCGAATGAGACCTAAACTGCAGGCTTTTAAGGTTCCTTTGATGATCCTTCCATTGTATTCTTTATGCGAAGGATTGTTATTGCCTTCTAAAGTGTTTATGAAGCAGCTTTCTTTGTAAAACAGGTATTTTTGATGATATCCTCAGGGTGCGTAGCGTCATGAAAAGTGCTTAAAAAGTGCTTAAATTTGAAAACCATTTTTAAGCACCTTAAAAGTGCTTAATTTAGAAAACAGGTGCTTAAAAAGTGCTTAATTTTCCCAAGAAATGCAAAGAAAACATTCTTCCTTCAAAACCTCAGACGTTGAATACGATAAATCGAAAGCATAGTCATAAAGCTTTGTTTATCGGATGTATCAAGAATGAAAACCGATGTAAGGGAAGAATTCGGGGAAGGAATCCAGGGTGTGATAGATCCAGGGGTGTCGACACATGTTAAGATAACGCTTATAGTCCAGTCAACGAAGGCTCAAAATGAGGGTGGAAAAAACATTAAATCATATAGTTTAAAAAATTGTTACATATTTTCGTAAGGGGCTCCTGATGAGCGTTAAAAGGCCCCGATCCTGAAGGGGGGCTCGCTCCGCCATCTCGTATTTCATCCGCCTTTTTAGTTTTTCTTGAATACCTCAAAAACTATTCTGTTTTCAAATTACAATTGATATAACAAATTAAAGAGTGTACAATTCCCTACAAATTCATGCTTTTATTTTTCTTTTAGCTTTAATAATTTTTAAGATAATTGGTCTCAAAACGATGAATTTGTAAAAATTCGTAGTTGATAGTCCAGTCAACTATGGGTTTCAAAGAAACATTAAACCGTATAGTTTTGAAAATTGGTACACATGTTCGCGAGAGGCTTCTGTTGAACATTCTAAAGGTTCCCGATCCTGGGACAGAGCTTGCACTGCCATCCTGAAATTTCATCCCCCCCCCTTTTTTTAGCTTTTCTTGACTATCTCGAAAACTATTCAGTTTTGAAATTCAAATTGATTTAACAAATTAAAGAGGGTAAAATTCCCTACAAGTACATGCTTTTATTGTTCTTATTCCTTTAATAGTTTCCGAGATAATGAGTCTCACAGTTTGCTGAAATCTTGGATTTCAGCTAACTGCTTTAGCCCTTTTTTAAAGTTTTTCTTGAATATCTCAAAAACTAATAGATAGAACAAATTAAAAGAGCTTGAATTTTCTTACAAATGCCTGCTTTTATTGTTCTCCTTTCTTTAATAGTTTCTGAGATAATGAGTCTCAAAGTTTGCCCCCATCTTGGATTTCAACCCCCTGTTTTAGTTTTTTATGAATATCTCAAAAACTATTCAATTACATGTAATACAACAAATTAATAATCGTAAAATTCTCTACCAATACATGCTTTTATTTTTCGTCTAGTTTTAACAGTTTTTCAGATATTCCAGAAAAACTAAAGAAAGGGGATAAAATCCAAGTTGGCGGCAAACTTGGATACCCATTACATCGGGAACTATTAAAGATAGCAGAAAAATAACAGCATGTATTTGCAGGAAATTTTGGGCTCTTTAATTCATTAAATCAATTGTAATTTTATAACTAAATAATTTTCGAGATATTCAAGAATGAACTAAAAAGGGTGTGTGAAATCCAAGATGGTGGCGCGAGTCTTCCCCCCTCAGGAAGGGCGACTTTTAGTATGTTTATCCGGAGCCTCTCACAAACATGTTTATCAATTTCAAAAGTATATGATTTGATGTTTTTTCGAAACCCTTCGTTGACTGGACTATTAATGACTTTTTTTTTCGCTCCCTTTTTCTTCAACTTGAAATACTCCCTCTTTCTTCTTGAAGTACTGGAATGGTTATCTCAAAGGAGCAAATTAACTAGTAATTTGTTAATTTTAAGAAATTTTGAAAAAGATCACATATTTTTATTGTTAATCGAATAAAAGTTGTTATAATTTTGAGTAACAACAGTTTGCATTATCATTTTTATTTTTTTGTCAAACCAAAAACACATTCTTTATTTTATAATTGAAGACGTAGTGAAATTACAGAAATAAATTTTAAAATTAAAAAATTACATATTTTAAAATGAAAAAATATACATATTTAACTTTTTAAATAAAAACTATGCCGTATTATAAAACAGAAAAAAACATCCTATACTTATAAAATATGTGGGTCTACATAGCGTGGATGTACAAAGGTGCTTAATTTTTTGGGATAAGGTGCTTAAAAAGTCCTTAAAAGAGCTTAATTTTTACAGCAATTTCTCTCTACGCACCCTGATCCTGCCAGACGACAATAATCTGAGATGCTTGCTAATTTTTCTGCCAGACTGTTGAACGTAATATCCATTGTCCAAACTAGACTTATTTAGCCAACTAAATTAGCAAATAGCCTCAAAATGTACAACCTCGGCAATTTTTTACGCAATACTGAAACCCGTTAAAATAAAAACCTGATTCAGACATGACACATTTCTGCGGAAACGCGGATTTCCGCTTTTTCAGCATCGAATTTAATGATTCTTGGGATTGATGCAAATCTGCATTAAAATTTTTGTTAATGTGTTGAGGGGGGGAGGTGCTCACGCAAACAAAAGTTGTGCGCCATGTGAAAATTTTGCTTATGGCTCTAAGGCGAAAGAGTTTTGAATTCAAAGGATATTGCGTAATCCTGCCGAAAGTTATGTTTCGTCCGAGTTATGTATCAGCGTTTTGCCGCGCTTTGGGGTCAAAATTTAGCATTGGGAGGTATGCCTGAAAAGGTTGTATTCTTTTCTTTCTCTTTTTGTCCAATCGTCTTTCATTTCATCCAATCACAATTCATTCCAAATTTTGATTGGATGAAAGAAAATCATCCACGAATTTCTACCGATCTGAATTTCGTGAGAAAAAAAGATTGCTGAAGCCAATTTATTTTCACGTTCTTTTTAACATTCTTTTCTTCGTTTTTTTAGTTATTTCGATTTCATTTTTGTTAGTTTTCGTTCCCTAATGTTTGTCTATCAACACAGTCATGACACGTTTGTGCGAAAACGCGGATTTCAGCGTTTTCGGCATCGAATGTTGTCATTCTTGGGATCGATGTAAATCCGCATTAAAATTTTTGGTAATGCGTTGGGGGGGGGAGGGGGTACGCACACAAAAGACGTGAAAAATACGCAAACAAAAACTGCCTGCCGTGTGCACATTTAAAATAATGTCAGATTTGATAGATAAAAGATCAGGAAGAATGTATATTGAAACATATTCTTCAATTTAGAGTGTTAAATACAAAATGATCAGCAAAGAGCAATCTGCTGTTGAATATTTTAGAAAAAAAGATTTTTTACGTGATGATATTGATAGTAAGTAACATGTGAAAAATTTTAGGTCATCAGGCAAATGGTACTAAGAGGAACTTGATAGTAAGAAAATAGCAATGAGAAAAAAATAAAGAAAAACCCCAAATCAAAGAAAGAAAGCAAAATTTAGAAAAGGAGGAAAATATCAGACTGAAGCATAAAAGAAAGCTTGAACGTTAGCTCAAAAAATGAGAAACAAAAGTTTTAATAATTATGTATAATCTCAAATAGTTTTTACATGGCCATATTTTTTTAGTGAGATAATTTTTACCATAGTTTTTATTTTAACAAAATTTTTCATACTTTAATTTTCTTTTAAATAATAATTCTACACTATTTTTAATATCTCAATCACTTTTTGTTTAAATTTATTCATTTAATAATACTTATTTTACTTCTCGGTATTTACGTTTGACACGATACTGTATTTATGAAGTTCAGCTTTTTTTTTTCCGAGCCTGTGTCCTGTCTGCTGATTGTATTTACTGGCAATAAAAACATAATAAATAGTCGTTGACATTTTCTTTGTCACTTGGCTGATTCATTGACGGTAGAATACCAAGAAATATGTCACAACCAGAATAATGGTTTACCATATTGCATCACATCTAGATTGAAAAGTTCATTATCTAAAAGTTGTGCTTCATCTTGTTCTCATGAGAACTTACTCCACTGAAAGGCATGCCAACCCTGCCAAAATCCGAGAAAAGAAGGCTGATGAAATTTACCTGTTACATCAGACCAAACGCATCAATGTTTAGTTTCCTCCTCTTTTCGGCATTTTTAACGTATCTCCCTTCTTCTCTTTGCACCCAGCATATATCTAAATAGAGCCTGAGTTTGCCAGGCCAAAACTCAGTTCCAAAATTTGCAAATGCTTAGTCATTCTTTAAAGAGCTCTCACCGGCGTAACGCCGAAAGGCACACGCCCAATTCCCATCAGCCTTACCTGTTACATATGTGGTGCTTATTTGTGTTTAGTAATATGAAATGCAAAATTGATTGCCAGAATGCAATTACCTGTGAAAAAGATGGATCTAAGTAGGAATTTCAATACATGGTTCCATAGTTTTTGATGTTTCCATTTTTATTCTTTAATATTCTATATCTATATGCACTTATTTTGACATCAAAGTCAATTGCCTCTAATTTCTCAGTATTTTAACATTCTGTGATGGATCTGTCAGTTTAACATTTTAATTGAAATTGCTTTATTTCCCTTATTTATAACATATTTACCCATTAGTTTTTTAAGACTTTAGTAATATAAATAATATACTCTAAAATAAATATATCTTATCTATTTAGTGATAAAATATAAGATTAGGACTTTATTGATAAAGAATTGAGCATGTGATCTTGGAGGTTGTCGCACCTAATATGAGGCATAAAATAGCTACGTGTAAAGCAGGGTTTACACGAGACCAATGTTGTCTTGACAATAAATTCACGCATGTGCAGTGAGAACATCAGGTATGTGTAGGAAGGATAATGCATGCACAGAAAGAAAGGGCAATGGCAAGTTCTTGTTCTGATGAGACAACTACATGCTATTCTACCTCTTGGCCTCGTGTAAGCCCACCTAAACAGAGGGTTAATCTGCAGTTTTTTACTGTAGAATAATACATTTCCAATTGAAATATAAAAATTTTATAATAATTTAAGTAATTTTTTCAATATTATGTATTTTCATTAAAGTAAATATTTTTTCTTTCTTTTTCTTGTAATTGTTGGGATGTTCCTTGCAATTAGCTGGATGACAGATTAGTTATAGAACTCATGCAGTACAGATGCATGAATGTTTGTTAATATGTTTTGAAAAGTTATCTCGTACATAGTAACACTTACAGTTTACTTTGCTGAATATCTACTTGGACAGCAATGGTTTTCAAAACCAAAATTTTAAAGTTTTTACAAGATGACTATAATATGAAATGCTTGCATTTTTGTTACTGCAGTTCGTATAAACTTCAGTTTTTTAAATTATAGATTATTCTCCTGAAGACTTTCCTTATACTGCTACTAATGCAGTGGAGTGCTTCCAATACCTAAAACATCTATTGAAGGAAGTACAATCCATGGAACATGGCTTCAAGCGCCATTTTCTCATTAATGTCTTGTTACTTTGTGCCACTCATAATAAAGCGTATCATTGGAGCAGCAGTAATTCTATTTCATCATGTGAAGGTAACTTTGATCTATATATATATATGCATGTTTCTGAGTGAATATATAAATAAAGTAATAATAGTAAAAAAAAATAATAGTAATAATAGTCAAAACATATAAAACAAATTTTATAATACATCTTATACAGCTGTTTATTCGCATTACCTCGCATTCTTATAGATTAAAATTACAAGTCTGTTAAGCAAAGGAAGCAAACATTTTACTTCTAATGAAATAAATTGTTATAAATCAATTCATCAGATATAAGAAATGAATTTTTATCCATCTCTTTCATTAGCAGCAATACATATATTCTTTTTTTTTGTCATTGTGGTTTCAAATGGAAGTTTCAAGCAGAAAGCTGATTTCAAAGAAAAAAAAATTGTTGTTGGGCATTTTGTTATTACTGAGTAAGTGTTATTTTTAATCATTCCTTTTGGTATTGGCTTCAATCAATATCGAAAAGTGTGAGAAAAAGTTCATAAACTATTCTAATATTTTCAATCAAAATCTAATGTTCAAGAAAATGTTTATTGAAGTCTGTATTCATATTCTGTGAACAATGGAGTTAGTTCCCAATTTCAAATTACAGTGCACAGATGTTCCAGCTGGTCGTTGGTTCATATCTTCATAAGGTAAAGCATGTTAGCATACAAGCAGGCAGCTTGTAAAATTTTGAAAATCATACTACTCAAATTTGGGTACAGTTTCACTTAATGAAATCCAAAAATTAATATATATATATTTATATGCATAACTGTGCTCATGATTGTTGCTTTTATTTCCAAATGAAATTTGGCTCAGGATGATCTTTCTTAGTATTTTAAAACAAATATCCAGTAACAGTGTTCCATATTTTAAATAGTTTTTATTGAAATAAATGTGTGTCTTGTTGAATGACCCTTTTACTTTTTTTCTCATTAGAACCATAATCCTTTCAGATTATAAATCTTCTAGGATATTTTGGCAAAAAGTTTAGTCTAGTGGTTTTTCAAGCTTATTTTAAGTGGTTTTGTACCATTCATGCTGTTAAGAATGAAATTTATTTGAAAATCTGGCTAAAAGCTCAAAAGTCAGAAATATATGGTTAAAGCATCAAACATTTTGAACAAATATCTCAGTTTTTAAGAATCACCAAAGATGCACATTCTTTAGCATTAGTTTGGATGATTACAATGCATTTTCTCTTGATCAACTCTTACCAGTTTCTGAACAATTTGCTTAAACCCCTTAACAGTTTTGTCTGAGCTCCATTTGTGCATCAAATTATGTCATTTTTTAACTTTGAAATCAAAATTAAGTCATTCATATATGTTATAATTGATACAAAAATGACCTGTATTCCAATAACATTGCAGGTGTTCTATGGACATGTAGCTGAATCGGTACGACAACGCTTCCCCAAAACAGAGGGGGTCATCTAATTAGATAGAACAAAAAAACTGCGCTGTTGAGTTGTTAACCCTATTTGTTGCTGATAGAAGAGATCAAAGTCTGTCTTTTGGTGAAGCATTTTATAATGCTCAAGTCTTTTTCCAATACTGCCATACATGCAGAATTACCTTTCTTGCCAACTATCCTGGCCTTGTCGCCACTTTTAACACTTCCACTCCCTTCAACTACAATAGTTTCTCAACTTCTTACTCCTTACTTATTTTTTCATCACCCATGATGAATCATTGAAAAATGGATCCTTTTTATACTGTTATCCCAAATGAAAATTTGACCCATGAAATTATTCAAAGTTAAATCTTATGGCATCTGAACATTTGAGTGTTTTTTTTTAATTAAATTTTCTTCAAATGATTTTAAAATGTTTTGTGGTCTATATTTAGCATCTCAGTGATATAAAAACTGTTTTATGTCACACTCTCGATCTACTTCCTCCAAGATTTCGGGGCCACATTGTCCTAGTAGTATGGTCTCAACTTTGGGCTGGAGGGTTCCAGTTTCAAAACCAAATTCCACTGAAGATCCATCATGTATTGGGCCTATTGTATATTAAATCATACATAGAGAGTCAAACGGCCTCCTGTTGGTGTGATGTGGAAGTTTGGAGAGGGGGTACTAGCTCAAGTGTCGTCCTTGACATCTGACTGCAGTTCAAAATTGCTATGTCCGTCCCAAAATGTTGCTTCAAAACAGGACATTAATATAATTAAACTAAATTAACTGATCCTCCAAGATTTCTTTGATACTTTTGTTAATTGATTGACAAAAGGAATGTTTTCGACTTCAAAGTTTACAGACTGTAAACATTTTAACCACCTTTTGGCTGTTTTTAATATAATTAAATCATGCCAAATTTTTAAATCATTATTTCTTTAATTGGTCTTTTCTTTTTACAAAATATCAAATGTATACCTTCCTTATTTTCTGTCATTTTTAAAACACATTAAATTTTTCATGTTTAATATATTTTGCAACATTTTCTTTGAAATTTCTCTGTAAAATTGTAGCTTTAATACTGTATTTAGCTGTGCTTGATACAACAAGAATTATTATGGATATAAAACCACAAACCATCTATAAAGAAATTTTTAAAAAAAACTTTTCCTGAACCAAAAATTGTGCATTTATATAGGCAAGTTTCTTGATCAAAAAATACTCCAAACAGTAGTAATTTCATTCTTTTATTAAAGTATATATTTTTATATTTCAGAATTTTTAGCTGATCTCTTGCAATACACACAACATCACAATTTAACAAGCTTGCTTTGTGATGATAATTTTCATCCTACAATTTTCAAAGGAATTATAAAGAAAATTCGGCCATCCTTGATGAAAGACACTTGGATGTTGAATCCAAGCTCATGCTACATATTTTATTGGTTACTTTGTCATGTAAAGGTAAGTTAAAATATATCTTGTGTAATTGCACTTTAAAATATTTTGAATTTTTTATTTGTTAGTTTCTTTGAGAAAATCAAAGAACTTGCTACTAACTTATACTTAAACTGTTTTCTCTTATTCAGTGTGTATTCTTAAAGCAGATTTATGACTGCATGGACAAGAATTTTCTCTGATTTTTTTTCGGTTGTTTATTTATTGTTATCAGTTATTGACTGAATCAAAACACTTTCATCCTTTCATTTAATTTCATATAAATTATCTGAAAGCTCAGTATAGTTAGTTAAATAATGATATTTTTAGAATATGATTAAATATACAACTTATTATCCTCTTGAATTTTGTATTTCTATTTTGCATTGTTTAAAAAAAGTTTCCAATGAAATTGGAACAACTGATACGTGTCAAATGAATATGAACCCAACAGAAATTAAAAACATGTCTTTCTTTCCTTTTAATATTTTACAATAATTGGTATTTTCTGTAATAACATAATTTTGTTTCTGTTTTTAAACTTCAATTAATTTTTGTACCTTTATATTGACCACATTATACATTATGTGCTGCTAAATCATGAACAAGTAATTAAATGTTGAGTCAGATTTTCTAATGTGACATTGCAGAATTAAGATTTCTGTATCCATATTACTTGTTCATAGATGGGAACTCTTAGATTCAGGTCTAAATTTTGCCTAAGATTACTCTATACATGAAATTAATGCAAATTAATTCCACTGAAGAAGATGACACCAAGTTTTGTGTTGTTTTTTAGAAATTTTGAAAATACTGTATTCATCACACTGTACCTTTAAAGTGTGTTTTGATCCAATATCAATGAACTTTGTTTTATAAATATTTTTATTGTTTTTGTAAAGAGTAGTGCTGTATTAATATCTGTAGTAACATCATGGTTCCAATTGGTTTTATTTTCAGGCACATTCTTATGCAAAAATGTTAATGTAAAAAGTTTTAATCATAAATCTAAACATGTGAAAAAGGAATTTATTTGTATTACACTTCTTTTTATTATAAAATGGTAATAATCTCAGTGCATCCTTTAGTGAGTTTATGATTTGCAAAAGTTCTATGTTAATGGGTATATAACAGATACTGTTGTGTGTGTAGGTACTCATTTCAGTTTTTTATTTGGATTTGAATTTTCTTTCCAATGTTGAAAATGCAGTTAAAAATATTTGCTAATTTAAAAACTAAATAATTATTATAAAACTAGAAAATCACCCTCATGGTATGACGGGTGCAAATTGCCTCTTCATTCAAAAGATTTCCCATCAAATTTGATGTGTTTAAATAGATATATATGTGAGAAAAATGTTTAACATTGATTGAAAGCAAATAAAATAAACATATGTTTGATGACAGGAAATATATTTTTTTTATTTGCATATTTCTTTATTCAAAAAATCGTGGCATCCAAACTGTATCATGTGCATGATATACCACTGACGTAATTTACTACTTTCTATTAAAAAACGGAGATTAATTTGAAATATATGATTAATATAATTTAAAATTTCTCAGGAACTATTGATCATAGCGTGATAAATTTTATATCAATCAATAGAAAATTTTATTTCACTATTTTATGCTATTAAATTTGAAATTAGAACAACAATTATTCTTTTAAATTTAAAATTACTGAAATTTTGGTTCCGTAACAATGAAATAATGCTGTTTAACGTCTCACTGTGCTATGGCGCGAGTTTTATTGTTGATGACGTCAGAGCGTTACCGAGAGATCTGGGCTATTATATTATTAATGGTAATATCCTCAGTTCACCCTTTAGTGAGTTTATGATTTGTGGAAGTTCTACGTTAATGAGTATATAACAGATACTGTTGTGTGTGTAGGTACTCATTTCAGTTTTTTATTTGGATTTGAATTTTCTTTCCACCTAAATGTAGAAAATGCAGTTAAAAATATTTGCTAATTTAAAAATTAAATAACTATTCCCTTTATTATAATTAGTATGGAATATTTCATTAAGCTCGTATCTCTATTGAAAACTTGTTTTTAGATAATTTTATTCTTTTACTTTAGCATCCTCAGTTGGTGGACTACTTAGGTGATGTTTTCCCACCTCCATTTATGTTTGTATCTTATCATGCTATCCCACAAAAAGTATTGGGTGTTCAGTGTTTCAACCATATACTTGACAATATTGTAAGTTATCTTTTAATGCCTCCCATTACTTTGTTTTATAACTAATGAATGAAATCGTTTTATCATGAAATTATCAGTTTCTTTATAGTTTTAAAATTATTACTTTCATTCTGGACATTAAATTTTTAAAAAGTTATTAAATAAAAAGAATACATTGATGGATTGCTTTTCGTGGTTATAAAAATCTGCCAGATTTGTCTTCAGTTTATTCATTTTCCCTACTTTTGATGATGCATGCATAAAATGATGTAGTTGCATTCGTATTAAACATTTCATATTTAATATATGAGCCTAATGTAATTAAGCTTAAGAACTAAATATATGAATCTTATCTATATATACTTATATTGAGAATTAATTTTTAGCAAACTTGTATTTTTTTATCTGTACTTCTCTTTCATGATTGTGATCTGGTTCTAACCTAAGGGGGGGGGGATGTGCTGTATACAGCTTGATTGAAAAACTTTGCAATTTCATGTGATTGGAATTTCTTTGAATGTAATTAATTAGAATGATTTTGACGTCAAATTGAAAGTCAACTCCAAAGTACGAATTTTGCAATATAGTTACTTTCTTAAGCAGTACAGAAAAAATTCTAATGTTATATTTTTTCAAGTTTAATTATAGCCTTATATGTAACTTGCTATGTTATGTATTAGAATTATTTCAGTTTTGCATAGGGAAATTAAAAACATTTATTTACTGTTTTGAGTAGTGAACCAGAAATCCATAAAATGGTATTGGGTTCCCAAATGTATAACCAAGTTCAATTAAATACAGTGAAACCTGTGTATAATGATACTGTCTATAACAAAAAATCTGCCTTTATGATATTTTCTTTGGTGGTGGCAAAATTCCTATATACTCGGATGTATTTTGAACCTCCCTACAATGATAATTACTTTTTAAATGCACATGTCTATAATGATAATGTTACCTCTTTAGAAAGTTGGTACAGTGCAATCCCAATTTTTTCCCTTGGAAAACAACACCTAATGGTCCAGAATATGAGATAAAAGAACATCACTCCCTACTCCTGCACATGGAATGAGATTGACTGATTCTCTGAGAATGTAAGATAACAGGGGAACTGGAATGTGCACAGATGTTTATTGCCTCTCTCTGGTTAGGCATTGTTGAACCTATCCATTTGCAGTTAGCACTTCAAACTGATCACTTGTTCTTTGAAGACATTACATAAAACATTGGCAGTATTTTGAGATAAAATTATGCTTACATTTGCCTTTTATGCATTCATTTTTTATTAATAAAAATGTAAACTAAAATTTTGATTTTGAAATCCTCAAAAAAAGTATGAAAAATTTAAAGTTTATAAAATACATCTTCATACCAACGAGTATTTGTTAGATGTATAAGAAATTAGTTAGTATAATTAATATGTGCATGCCCGTATAAATACCAGCTGCTCAAGCTTTCTGCAAAAATAACTTGTCTGTATTTTTTTCTAGGTCCTTATAGTATCTTTATAAATAGGTTTTACTGTACTTAGATTATTTTATCTTAGAATCTCTGCCATGAACTTAAACATTCTTCTCTGACTGTAGTTTTTTTTCAGGAAAATAGTTTATACTTTATTTTTTCTTTAAGCACTTACATTTGCTTCTTTTATAATTTTAAATTATTTTTCATAGCCACCAACATTAGTGAAGTTAGATGGTAATGAGGATGCTATTTTCCATTCCTTGTTTCCTCTTACCTACTCAAAAGATCTTCCTGTGATAGAAGTTTTATTCCCTTGTCTTCTGAAATTGCCAATGATGAAAACACAAAAGGTAAAAATCTCTTGAAAATTCTGTGACATAATTTAATCTTGTTATTTATAGATTAATTTATAGTTATTGTTTATAAAGTATTTTGCACAAGTCAAATATTATCTTTCAACGTGATATAATTTTTTGAATTTTGCCGTCTTAAATCCTTGTTCCACAACTTGAGTGGCGAGAGCAGATTCCTAGTTTTTACTTTTCATGTCGTAAGTATTTCTTCAACTCCTTGGTTGTACCTGCCCTTGAGCTATAAATATTGTTTCAGGTGTTCTCACAAAAACAAATCCGTCAGAAGTTAGATTTGTGGGATTCGGGTGGACTCAATTTTCTCTGTTTTGTCCTGATCAGGTTTTCACCAGAATTCAATCAATTGCAGATCAGATATGCAGTTAATTATATTATTATTCTAATTAATTAATACAAGTTTTCTACTTGTAGTTAATGTTCTAATTAATCTGGGTTATGAAACTAGTGTATTTCATTGTTCATGTTATACTTATTCAGAGTGTGTATTCATTTTTTTTGGACACCCTGTATTTCAATTTTGATGAGATATTAATATATTGTCTATTGATTTATTACATTCAAATTAGAATCATCTATTACCTATATTTTTACCACAGGCTAATTCATTCACTTAGAATACAATATGTAAAACATAGTATGGTGATATTTCGTAATTAATTTTTGTTTATTATTAAGTTTTATTGAAAAGAAGTTATTTTATTATTTGGATTACAGATTTTTAGTTAGTTATGTATATAATAAAAGTCTAAACTAGTCTAATATAGTACTAATTCAAAAATTTCAAATCAATTTAAAACAAATCCTCGATGCTTTGCTGTTTGTATTTTACATAACACAAACAAAAATTTGCTCATTCTAGATTATTTATTGTTATTAATATTGTATCATATATACAAATATGTTGAAAAAATATATACTTGTAATTTTTTACTAGTTAATTTTCTTCATTTCTGATTATATATTGATTCAGCTAATAGTTATTTTTTTTTTATTTTTATACAGGCAAAACTGGTTTATTGGGGAGAAAGTGACAAAATCCTCAATCACCTGCTTTTCACAGTAGAATTTGAAAATAATCGTGAGATGAAAAGGCTGTATCTTTCACATATTAAAGATTTTGTTGAGTGCACTCCTCCTTTTAAGCATTTAAAGGTATAGATTCAGTTTTTTTTTTTGTTTTCCTTTTAAAAATTATTTGGCATTTAACCATATGTGTTATAGAACCAACAGAATCTATTTTACTACATTAGAGAGAAATGTTATGAAAATGTTATTTGCTTCATGCACTGAAATAGATTGTAAAATTTACTGAAATATTGAATATTCAATGGATGGAACTTTTATTGTAAGAAAGGTTGTTTTTTTTTTGGGGGGGGGAATCAAGTGGTACATTATTAACCGCTTAACAGTCATGCCCATCATATTGATTTGCATTGAATCATAGCATTTTTAGGCTTATAAACTAAAATTTAATCATTAATTAGCTTTATAATTTGACACAAAAACTGCAGAATCCATAAGCATCTCAAATATTCTATGCCTTCTTAGATGAATGAAAACGACAGCCCCTTTCCAAAACAGGAGGGGTCATCTTATTAGATAGAAAGAAAAAAAAGAAAAAAAAATGCAAGTCTTAAGAGGTTATTAAAGTATACTACTATGTTCAAAAAGTTCTAAAATTTTCCAAATGTAAATAATGTATTTTCCACTGAACAGGTGAAGAGTAGAGAGCAAGTAGAGAAGTAGACCGACTAGTGAGATTCAATTCAAACACTCACAGTGCATACATGTAACTCGTGATTACATGCATTCAAAACTTCTCGTTGTGAGAAAAATAATTTTCTCCAGTTGCAAAT
The DNA here is from genome assembly GCA_013235015.1 of Araneus ventricosus. NCBI lineage: Eukaryota > Metazoa > Arthropoda > Arachnida > Araneae > Araneidae > Araneus > Araneus ventricosus. The sequence goes on from BGPR01025582.1 coordinate 15,000, forward strand.
GGGTTGTGCACATTTCCTGTGGACTCGACTCATGTCAAGTTTAAACCTTTTGGGGACGCTGGGTTGGCATGAGAAATAAAAAAGTAGGAATTCTTTCAAAATTATCATATAGTCACTAAAAGAGGATATATTAAAGTCTTTTAAAACATCCCCATGACTCAATGAGATGCAAATAACCAGAGCTTTGGAAGGCTTAGTCATAGGTGCTTCATCACAATAATATGTCAGATCATAAGTCCCTCCTGGTGTCAAATTATATGTCAAAACATCATATTCCAGTGTTTCCATAACTAGCTTATTTTTTTTATCTTGCCCCGTGTGGCTGTTCCCTCAGACGAAGAATTTGCTTAACCCTTTCTAAGGATGTAGTAAGTATACTTACCAGCAAATTTATCAATTTTTGAATGCAATTTATAAGGTTGGTGTGAGTTCTCACTAAATTTTTCGATGAACCAAAAACCTAGATGTTCTGGTTTGTTATCTCAAACCTAAATGAAGTGTCTTGACTTGATAATCTCAATCCCAAAGTTATTTTATTATACCAAGACTAAAAAAAAAATGGTCCTTTAAAGGGGCAGCAATTCTCAAAGAAATGCCACAAACAGCAACGAAGGCAGAGGATGTGATAAAATGGGGTCTTATAATATATATTTACATCTTTGTATGAGCGATGACAAAAATGCATAATTGTGCAGGGTAGTTAAGTTTAAAGGAAACTCTAAATAAGCTGTGTACTCTTTCTTCCATAATAAAACAAGTTTGCGAACTTTTGAGGGTAATAAGATAATATGAACATAAATAAAATTTAGCAATGATGAAATTTGTACGAGATGAACAACATTTAATATTTAAAGGTTTCTCCTAATATCTTTATTATTTACTATGAAAGAATAGCCATGCTATGGGTTCTAAACTGCTGTCTGTTTTAAAAACTATTAATCTTTTTAGAGTTTAGAAAAACTAGTCTTTTAGAGTCTAGTCTAGAAAAAGACTAATTTTTTTTAGACTAGTCATGTTTTAAAGCTTTTTTTAACAGCCCCCTTCTTTTATATGAATATTTCAACATCAAGATAAAGAAAGCAATTTTCTTATCTTCAATCCTAGAAAGCAATTTTAAATATTGGATTGCAGAAGTTGGGTGGTAATTTTAATTTTAAAAAACTTTATTATTCATGATAGTTGATATACCCAGCATTGCTGGTGATGAAAATATATTCTTGTCTTTTATTAATAAAAAATTTAAATGTTTAATTGATTGCCCCAGAACCTTGTTTAAAACCTTCTTTATGCTTCAATATTTATCCCACCTGGGGGCACCATGAGTAGGTGAATGAGAAGCTTCAGGATAAGTAAGCTGGTTCTCGCTTTTGGATATAGGTACAGTAATAGGGGGAATGAGTTCCTCTTCCAGTGATAGTATGTACCTTCTTCAGTTGGGGTCAGACTGTGGCCGGTGATGGCCACTAGGATGCTGGCCTCGGTATTCGAGCTATTGCAGCGGCTGTCATTCAATTTTACGTGTTTTCTGATTATGTTTCAATATTTGCAGGCAAAATTTGAGGTACTTACAACACAACAAATACTTCTAACATAGCAAAGGTTACTGTTATCACATATCAAATCAGCTGTTGGATGCTACATTTTATAAATATTATGGACTATCATCATTATGCTTAATGTTGGGTTCCATAGAAATAATCACTCAATAACTTTAACTAACTATTATATTATGCAGAATTAAGATTACATTTTTAAGAAGCATTATTTACAATTAAAGATATGTACAATTGAAGCAGTTCGTCATTAAATAGGCTTTTGGATGGCCAATTGTTGTCTTTAGTCCTTGCGAAAAAAGCCAACGTCGTTAATACGTCTCGTACCACATTCCATCTCGTCTTCTGTTATCGACAGCTTGATGCTCTGACATCACTGTCGATGGCAGCGCCATCTACAGGTACTCGGTTGGTGGCCCACAATATCATAATAAAGAAAAGTAAAATTCAAGCAATTAAAAATATATTTAAAATTAGAACTCGATAGAATGCCAGGGTGCATGTTAAATTAAATGAATTTTTTTAGAAAAAATTTTATGTAAATTTTTTTTTATGTAAAATATTACAATACATAAAATGATCTTTATCGCCTGCACATTTATTTTCAATTAAAATGCGAATATCAGTTGCACCAAATAATTTTTAAATCTTTTGGCTTCTGAAAAATATATATACAATTAGACTGTACCAAATGATTTTAAGAAATTGGCAAAAGCTAATTTTCGTATAAGTAATTAATAACTTTTAAAAAATGATATAAATTTAATTATTGTAAATGGTAACTTATAGGCAAAGAAACAAAAAGATTACAAATATTTATAATATTTTTTGCGCAATAAGAGTAACAACACTAAATATAAAATAATCTTTCATATATTGAAACATAGTTTTAAATTAATAAAAAATTAACTATCTAAGTAATTGTCAAAAACTTCACTAAAACATTCTTTATGCTTTATAAAATTTGTGAGCAAGATTTAGTGAAAATCTTATTCAGTAGGTTAAATTTCTATAATGTACAAAAACTATTTATGAATTTCCACTTTTATATCTAGATTATTTTGTTTTTTATATTATAGCGTTTGATAAAAGTTGTGAAAATAGTTCTGATAGAAAATCCATTTTCTGATGTAAGATGCAAGATAATAACTTTACAAATCCTGAAAGCTGTCATCCAATCATGCTGGCCAAGGTATAGGATTTTTATTCCCTTTCCTGTATTAAACTAATTTGTTGTTTGCTCATGAGGCAATGGAAAAGGATTTGTGTTAAATGCTTTTCTCTGGTTTTTTTTTTTCTTCTATATAAATATATGATGTGCATGAATTTCATATACAAAGCAAAAAACCTTTCAAAGTAATTGCTGTGTAGCATGGTGTAAAGAATTAAGCATTTTTTTTTTCATAGATAATGAAATTGATGTGAATTTAGGTCCTTGGTTTATTAATATTTTTTATAAAAAGTAAATATTGAAATATGATTTAAAATTTTCAAAGTACAATAAAACTTCTCTAAGCAGCCACCCCTGCGTAGTAGCAGTCACCTGTCTTGACAGCCACTTTTGCTTAGCATGGGATTTTTGGTCCATAGACATAATGTTTAAATAACCTTTAAAAAAGGCCACTGAAACCCCTCTGAGCGGCTAGGTTGGACATTCATTCAACTTCAGTGAAATATATTTCTTTTGTCTCTGTGACCTTAGACTTTTTATTAAGAGAAAAAAGAGGGAAGAAAAATTTTAAAAAATTGTACACTCAAAAATGACATTAGAGATCAGATCAAAATTATTCATTTCTTTCTCAAAGTGAAGAGAAAAGTAAACTTCGATTTATATCATGGTTGGACATTCAATAATTCATTTGTGCTTTTCAGTCACTGATTCAGACTCTGACAAAGAACCTGCTGATATGGGTTGTCACCATCAGCAAATGAAACTTTCAGCTCAACAGACTTTATCAAAAATAAATGATATTATTGTCTATTCCTCAGCAACTATTTGCAAAACAATTAAGGATTTATTTTTCCAATTAAAAAAAATGAAAAAAAGTAATCTCCGGAAAAGCTAAAACATCCAAGTGAACACAAATTTATCTTTTATCCTTTTTTTTTTTTTTTTTTTTGAAAATTTCCTTTGAGAATTTCTAGGCCAATTTTTTCTTGGAAAGGAAAGGAGGGTCACTGTTGTAGAGGGGTTTCACTGCATATGCATACAATAGAGAGGTTTCATTTTTATCACTAGCCCATATTGCTGAGTTGTCAAATATATCATTTCACTAAGATTCCTCTCTTTGCCCTTGGAGATTTTATACAGTAAATACATACATCTGATATAAATATTTCTGCAACCATAAAATATGCAAATAATATTAGTGGAGTTAATAGACCTTTTGTGAGCTAAGATTTTTTAGAGACTGAATTTTGGAAAAAGTTTCCAATTCATTGTATTTTCAGTGCATATATTCAATTGCATTGCTTTTTTATTTGAAATAATAAACTGATTAACCATGTAACTATTATCCTAAAACTACTATTCAAATGAAAACGGAATAGTACATTTTGAATTTTAGAATGGAAGTCCATTGTTTTGACATTCTTATATCAGTACTTGATCTACAACAGCAAAATGATGTCCAGAATAATGGTAAGATACTTTTTTATTCTCTATTTAAAAATTATAAAATTATGTATAGACCTTTTCAATGATAGTTAAGAAATTCATAGACAGGTTGTTCTAATTAAAGATGCATCTTCCCACCACCACCTTCTTTTGCTTAAACTAAGCCATCATACTTATATTTGTGTTAATTTTCTAATTGTACTCATTAAAAAGTCATAATAATTATGAAAATCTTATAAAAGCTTTCATGAATACTAAGTTCTGAAAGTTCTCTGCATTCACAATGTCTTTGCAAGATTTGATGTGTGAATTTTTCACTAGCTTTAAGGAATTAAAACATAGCTGGTATGTGATTGCTTCTTGTTGCCAATGTTCTAATTAAAAATATATCTCTAGATTGTATTAATTTTTTATGAAATGAAATTTATATATTTATTTTTTATGGATAACTAAAACATGTAAACTTTTTCCTTTCATAAAATTTTTCAACTACATTTTCTTTGGATATGATAACAAATTTAATACATGGAAATCAGCATCAGTAAGACAGCTCCAAATTTAATTTGTTTACTGTATTAGATGAAATATTCTTTCCTTGCACTTAAATAATTTTAAATATAAACTGTTTGCAAATCCATCTGATGTTTTGAAAACTATTATTATGAAATAATTTTTAATTTATAGCAATTTTTGAAAATGATTAATTCCTTCTTTCAGATGAAATCAGTCAACTCACTGAGGATTGTTTAACTCTTTTAAAGTTTTCTTGTAAAGAAAAGTTTATGGTAAATATAATTTTGTTTCTTAATTTTTTTTCAGCAGAGATTATCTTTCAAATTTCAGCTAATTGTGAAATTGTTATTTAAAAATACAATTTATATGGTATTTAGACTGCATAATTCACTTGATCGCACAAACAATTGTGAAAGAACTCCTACTTAAATATTGTTCAAAATTTTTCTGAACATGATCAGAAAAATACATGGAAGAAAGATCAAATTTTGGAATTGGCAATTTGTCTTTATATCCATTTATTCAGTTTTAACATTTCCTATCATATAAATGCTATTGTATCTGTGTTTCAGTGATGTCATTTAAGATCCAAAGACTGCCTTTTCAAACTTTTTATTATAATTAATTCATAGAAGCAACATTATAAGCTATGTACTTTATTTACAAGAAATATTAAGACAACCCGGCACCTTCCTTCCAAACCATACCTTCCGGTTCCATTGCCTGCAATGCACCAACAACTATCTTCGTAGGGGAGGAAGCCGTTGCCACAAGATGCTCAAAAGCGCCATCTGGGTAGAATCCATAACAAATGTCATTTGTAACATCCTGTATTATTGCAGTTTTTGTTCCTCTTGATGTTGTGACGTCCTCGATTGCAAACCGGTGAAAGTGAACTTGCTTCCATCCTATCCCACAGTGTAAGATTCTTGGTAAAATTAAAGGGGGTGTAGGAGGTAACATAGGGTCATGATGAAGGGGGAGAATGACGAGGTCGGGTCTGAAATGGTCGATGTTGAAGAAGGTTACCGAGAGGAAATCAAAGCTAAAATGATGATAAAACCTTTTTTGATCGTAAAAAGCCATTTTTCGAGTTATATGTAACAAAATGATGCTTACAAAGCTGCAAATCAGCAACTTTAGTTATCAAATATACTCGTATATTGAGTTTGAAAATCGAGCTTAAAATTTCTTTGTTTTGTTAGAGCAAGTTTATTTTCCCTTTGCTTAAAGATACTGTAATAAAATGCACCATAATTCAGTTATTTATTATCAGTATTAGAATTGTCATAGTTATAATTATAAAAAAATAACTATTCAAGTAAAAAAAAAAAGTGATTTTCAATTCTTTTGTCAAACAGTATGCTGGCATTTCTAATATATTATAATGAATTTAACTTATATGAATAATAAAATTTTTATATACTTTAAAGAAGAAACAGCAATATATAGTTTCTAATAAGATTTCTGTTGCTAAATTTCTCAAGAAAGTTTCTCAAAATTTAGTAAATATGGTGTTACTTTCATTTTTAAACAAGACAGCAAGCTTACACAATTAAACTTATTTCTCAGTTGATTGCTAATTAAATTCTTGTTCGAAAATGTCTATTTTGGGAATCAATTAATTATTTTCAATATAAGAAAGGATTTACAGCTAAACAAGAATAATCAGGTGTACAAACGATTTCATAAAGTATTATTAAGAATTTTTTTAACTTAAATTTATATTTTATTTTGTTATACAAGTATTATATACTAACATAAAAGTGAAACAATTATGCATTAAAAGAGCCACAAGTTGCCAGACCCTGGACTAGAAGATAATGGTTTACATTACTGATACCTCCAAGATGACTAACAACCCTCACTGGAATATCTGAACACCCTGCATAAATATACATATTTAATGGTGGAGAAATGGATTGGTTGAGTCTGCTAAAGAACACCAAATGAAATAATCTACTAGAATCTAGAAGGAATATTTGCAGTTTTCTTATTAGTGTTGATCAGCTCTACTTTTTTAAATGAAATATTACTCACAAATGCAATTCAGTTCTGCAATATATCTTCAGCAGCTAATGGGCTTATTTCTTCACATTTTCTAATTATTGTTAATTAAAAATTAGATTATGATTGAATTTTTTTTCAGTTCTGCTTTCATGTAGCAATGGATTATATTTAAATTCAACCAATAATAGTATTACAATTTCACATAGTTCATACAAGTTTTTTTTCATTTCTAATTAATTAAACATATTTTTATTGTGCTTTGTAATTGCATATTGTATATTGATCTTTAACTATTTTGATAAATATCTATACATATTTATATATTGAGTTGAATTTTAAAAAAATGAGAAAAATATGTTTTTATTTTATATTTGCAGTCTCTTACATCAAGTTATGTAGATGATCCAAATCTTCCTGGAGTTGATTTGTTGAAACAAGTTATTATAAAGGATGACTGACATTATCAGTTTCTTCTTATAGATATGTATATAAAGTACTTGTTTTTGTGATTATACTTATTTTTGTATATTTAAGTTAT
>BGPR01025583.1:6977-22229 GCA_013235015.1 Araneus ventricosus
CATTGCCTAGAACAAATTCTGCCAAATATCTTCCATCAACTTGTTATTACTTGTTACAATTATAACTTGCGATGATAAAGAATCATATCGAAGCCATTGCCTAGAACAAATTATGCCAAATATCTTCTATCATGTCAGATTATATAAGGAAACTTTAATGAAAATTGTAAGAGCAGAAGTTCAACAAAAGTTTTCAGTGTTGTTCATAGAAATAAATAAACATATAAAACAATGATATTAAATCTAAAAACAATGATATTAAATCTAAAAACAATGATTTAATAAGAAGAAAAATAAATTAAGAAATATACACAGCATCTGGAGTGCACAAATGCTCCAAGCAATCAAGATGACAATGAAAATAGAATAAAAGATCCAAATAAAATGAATGAAATTCTTAAGAAATTAAGATAGAACAAGTATCAATAATTATAAGGAATCCACCCGATGTACTTTATCAAGGAGTCACTCATCTGCATGGATTCAAAATAAAAAGATGAAAGTCGAGAAAAATTAACATAAGGAATTTTCTGAAAACCTCACGTGACCCCGAAAGCATTCTAGTATCTGAGTGGCTCCTTGATAATGCAGTGGATTCTTTATAATTATTCATACTTGTTCAATCATGTTCTTAAGATTTCATTCATTTATTTGGGTGTTTTATTGTTCATAGAAACTTATAAAAAAATAAATGCTTTATTTGGGGTTACCTTTAGGCTCACCAACAAAAATAGCATTAGTAATAAAATTCAACTTAGTGGCAGTGCTTATGTGACGTAGGATTCTGGTATTGAAACGAAAAGTATTCTAGTTGTTTTTGATTTTGAATCTACGCAGATGAGTGACTCTTGATAAAATTGTTGATTCTTTGCATTATTCATGCTTACATTCAATCTTAATTTCTGAAATTTCATTCATTTTATTTGGGTGTTTTATTGTTCATAGAAACTTATAAAAATAAATGCTATTTAGGGTTACCTTCAAATGCAAGCAAAAATAACATTAGTAATAAAAATTCAACCCAGGTAATATGTGACGTAGGATTCTAGTAGGAAACAGAAGAAGTATTCTGAGATTGTTTTTATTTTGAATCCACGCAAGATGAGTGACTCCTTGATAAAGTACATCTAGTGCTATAATTATTGTACTTGTTGTCATGGAATTTCTTAAGAATTTCATTCATTTTATTTGGGTGTTGTTTTATTGTTCAAACTTATAAAATAAATGCTATTTAGGGTTACCTTCAAATGCAAGCTTAAGAAATAGCATTAGTAATAAGAATTCAACCCAGTGGCAGTATGTGACGTAAGTTCTAGTAATGAGAAACAGAAAGAGTATTCTAGTTGTTTTTTCATTGAATCTACGCAGGTAAGGGTGACTCCTTGATGAGATACATCTGGTGGATTCTTTATAAATTGTTATACTTGTTCGAAATCGTAATTTCTTAAAATTTCATTCATTTGTTGGGTGTTTATTGAACGGTGAAACTTATAAAATAAATGCTATTTAGGTTGCCTTCAAAATGCAAGCAAAAAATAACATTGTGTCAAAATTCAGCCAGTGGCGGTATAGCGTAGAGTTCTGAAGCATTGAAACAGAAAAGTATTCTAGTTGTTTTGTTTGAATCACACTTGAATGAGTGACCCTTGATAAAAGTACATCTGGTGGATTCTTTATAATTATTCTACTTGTTCAATCGTAATTTCTTAAGAATTTCATTATTTTTTATTTAAGATTAACATTGTTCATGAAACTTGTAAAATAAAATGCTTATTTAGGGTTATAGCCTAAATGCAAGCAAAAAAATAACATTAGTAATAAAGACAGTGGCAGTACTTAATAGGCGTAGGATTCTAGTATTGAAACAGAAAAGTATTCTAGTTGTTTTTTATTTTGAATCTACGCAGATGAGTGACTCCTTGATAAAGTACATCTGGTGGATTCTTTATAATTATTCATACTTGTTCAATCGTAATTTCTTAAGAATTTCATTCATTTTATTTGGGTGTTTTTATTGTTCCTTAAGTATAAAATAAGTACTGGTAGGTTACCTTCAAATGCAAGCAAAAATAACATTATTAAATGAATTCAGCAGTGGCAGTATATGTGACGTAGAGGAATTCTAGATATTGAAACAGAAAAGTATTCCTGTTAACTTTTTTATTTTGAATCCACGCAGATAGAGTGACTCTTGATAAAGTACATCTGGTGGATTCTTTATAATTATTCATACTTGTTCAATCGTAATTTCTTAAGAATTTCATTCATTTTATTTGGGTGTTTTATTGTTCATAGAAACTTATAAAAATAAATGCTATTTAGGGTTACCTTCAAATGCAAGCAAAAATAACATTAATAAAGAGTCCAACCCAGTGGCATTATATGTGACGTAGGATTCTAGTATTGAAACAGAAAAGTATTCTAGTTGTTTTTTATTTTGAATCTACGCAGATGAGTGACTCCTTGATAAAGTACATCTGGTGGATTCTTTATAATTATTCATACTTGTTCAATCGTAATTTCTTAAGAATTTCATTCATTTTATTTGGGTGTTTTTTATTGTTCTTGAAACTTGTAAAATAAATGTATTTAGGGTTACCTTCAAATGCAAGCAAAACCATTAGTAATAAAAATTCAACCCGAGTAATAGTATATGTGACGTAGGATTCTAGTATATTGAAATGAAAAGAAATATTTCTAGATTGTTTTTATTTTGAATCTACCAGATGGTGACATAAATAAAGTACATCTAATTGGATTCTTTATAATTATTCTATACTTGTTCAATCTATTAAAATTTCATTCATTTTATTTAGGTGTTTTGTGTTCATAGAAATAAAAATAAAATGTATTTAGGGTTGCGGCTAAAATGCGAAGCAAAAATAACATTAGTAATAAAAATTCAGCCAGTAAGCGGTATAATAAACGTAAGTTCTAATGTTGAAACAGAAAATTCTAGTTGTTTTTTATTTGAATCTACGCAGATAGGTGACTCCACTTGATAAAATTACATCTGGTGGATTCTTTATAATTATTCATACTTGTTCAATCGTAGAAGATTTGTAAAATTTCATTCATTTGGGTGTTTTATTTGTTTCATAGAAACTTATAAAAATAAATGCTATTGAAGTTACCCTTCAAATGCAAGCAAAAATAACGTGGCAAGAAATTCAACCCAGTAGCATTATATGTGACGTAGGATTCTAGTGAAACAGAAAAGTGTTCTGGTTGTTTTTTTATTTTGAATCCACGCAGATGAATTGACTCATGATAAAACACATCTGGTGGATTCTTTATAATTATTCATGCCCAATTTCAATCGTAATTTCTTAAGAATTTCATTCATTTTATTTGGGTGTTTTATTGTTCATAGAAACTTATAAAAATAAATGCTATTTAGGGTTACCTTCAAATGCAAGCAAAAATAACATTAGTAATAAAAATTCAACCCAGTGGCAGTATATGTGACGTAGGATTCTAGTATTGAAACAGAAAAGTATTCTAGTTGTTTTTTATTTTGAATCCACGCAGATGAGTGACTCCTTGTTAAAGTACCAGTTATAATTAACAAAATTTAACAAAGATATTAACTATAAATTAAGTAGTCAAAAATGAATGAAAACTTAATTAAAAACTCTTTTGTATTATATACAGGGTGTTCATTAATTACTGTCGGGGTTTCCGTACCTCATAACTTTCGAATAAAAAATATTACGCAAAAACCTATTACGTATTCTTAAATTACAACTCAAAGAATTTTACGTGGCAACAATGCGATCTTAGCGCATTTGTAGTCTGGGTAATTATGACGTCAAAAATAAAAATGGCGACCGTACAAGAAAAAGCAATGTGTGTATTGCGGTTTTTCGAAACTAAATTTGGTTTGGGGGTTTGTCAAGAACATTGTGTACAAAACCCTGTGCCCTCCCTTGATGAACTGAAGCGCAGAATTGTTACTGCGATCCAAATTGTTACCACACAAATGCTGGAGAACACTTGGAGGGAAATCGAATTTCGTCTCGATGTGTTACGAGCCACGAAGGGCAGCCATGTGCAAATTCATTAATCTTTTTAATATCATTAATAAAATTCTTTGAGTTGTAATTTACGAATACGTAATCGGTTTTTGCGTAATATTTTTTATTCGAAAGTTATGAGGTACGGAAACCCCGACAATAATTAATGAACACCCTGTAGAATGCCGCATAAGTAGCTATTTCTAATATAATACAGAAACAAATAATAGAAATATAAAATAAAAAGTATAAATAAGAAACAGAAGATTTAAACAAAAAACGATAACAATACACCTTTTTGCGTGCTCAACGCAACAGCATCAAGTGATTGCATCAACAAAAAATTACAACAATTAATATTTAAAACACATAAAATAGAATTTAGAATGCAAAAGAGGTTATTCAAAATGGAAGGAATGGATAAAAACTCGAATGACGAACTTTTTTGAAGACCACTCGCCATAGGAGTTCTAAAATGGACAAAATTTTCTGTCGAGGGTAAGATTATAAATCTAAAGTATACCCTTTGTGGTCTGAATTCTGTCCAACCGCAAAACGAGAAACATTTTGAAAAATCAAGAGACAAAAAATCCTAAATAAAAATCCAAAAGAAACTAGAGTGAGTAAAATAATTTACCCTATCTGCCGAAATTATTGATGAAGTACATCTGGTGGATTCTATATAATTATTCATACTTGTTCAATCTTAATTTTTTAAGAATTTCATTCATTTTATTTGGGTCTTTTATTGCTCATAGAAACTTATAAAAATAAATGCTGTTTAGGGTTACCTTCAAATCCCAACAAAAATAACATTAGTAATATAAATGCAACCTAGTATATCCTCGGAATGTCAATCCCTGATGGATTGACCACTGAAACAACCTTCAACCATTTATATTTCAGAAAGTATTTATATCTGTCCTATTCGGGAAGGTTAATGGAAATACCAAACGATTTTCTTCCATCTGGCATTCCCTTTCGCTCGTTAATTATCTCAACCACTCTGCAACCCCTGAGTATCAACTTTCCAGAAACTCCACAGAAAAACGATCGATGCATCGAATTTGTTTCTTAATGATGATTTGCAAAAAAACAAAGGAATGAAATTCTTCGTTTCTAGAATTGATTAAAGATAAGTGAATATGAAGGATTTAGATGGAAAAGGTTGTTATTTTAAAATAAAATGAAACAAACCTGGATTTATATTGGCAAGTCTAGCGTAAAGAAAATAAAAACAAGCTTAATAAAGAGAAAGAAATGTTCCACAAAATGCGGAAGGCATTTGCATATAAAGTGCCGAACTTTGTAAATTTGTTCCATAATAACTTCTTACGAAGAGAGGTAACAGATTTCAGAGGTTGATGAACTTGAGGAGGCTGAAATTGTGGACACTTTTTCTAAGTTAAATTTTTCCAGTATTTTTTTCTTACTTTAAATTAACTAGCATTGTTTTTAATCAATTTAAAGAGAATATTATTTAGAACTAGTTAATATATAACTGGCGTTGTACAAGATGAAAATATTTTCTTGTCTCGAATAATAAAAAAATGAACTATTTTATTAACCCTTCAAGTTACCAATCACTCCCTTAGAGAATGAGTCAGAATGACTCCACGTTACCAATGCCTAGCGTGTAAGATTTACCATTTTCAGCTCAGAAAGAAAATTTTAAAATTCATTGAGTCAAATTGACTCTCGGTAGCAATAGAGGACGTAGGGTGTAGTCAATTTGACTCCACGTTACCAATCACTCCCTCAGTGAAGGAATCAGAATGACTCCACGTTACCAATGCCTAGCGTGTAGGATTTACCATCTTCAGCTCAGAAAGAAAATTTTAAAATTCATTGAGTCAAACTGACTCTCGGCAGTAATAGAGGACATAGGGTGTAGTCAATTTGACTCCACGCTACCAATCACTGCCTCAGTGACGGAGTCAGAATGAGTCCACGTTACCAATCACTCCCTCAGTGAATGAGTCAGAATGACTCCACGTTACCAATGCCTAGCGTGTAGGATTTACCATCTTCAGCTCAGAAAGAAAATTTTAAAATTCATTGAGTCAAACTGACTCTCGTTAGCAATAGAGGACGTAGGGTGTAGTCAATTTGACTCCACGTTACCAATTACTGCTTCAGTGAAGGAGTCAAAATGACTCCACGTTACCATCTATCGCCAAGTGAGTGAAGGTAGTTTGACTCCTCGATTCCATTCTTTATCCTACGAATCTTTTATACCTTTTAATCATATAGTGAAACCTTCCATAACGAGCATAATTTGTTCCATAAACTTACTCAATATGTGAAACAATTTTTCCCATAGAAATCAATGTAAAATACGATAATGCGTTCCATGGCGAAAAAATACTCAAAAAAATTATGTATTCCGTTTATTCAAAAAAAATTATATATAAGATCATCAAGGAGCCACCCTGAATCATCTTCATCTCAACTTTTAAGCAGAATCAACCAACACGGAGTACGGGTGGGGTTTCCAGAAATGAAAAGCGGAATGAGAGCTAAACACGGTCTGATGCACCTGCTCTGTTATCCGTATTAAAAGAAATAAGTCAATTACGTTATGACACTGACTCAAATACGTCAGGCAATTCGTTACGTCACTAAAATACGTTACATCATTTGTTACGCGGAGTATCAACAATTGTAAATGGTAAATGCATGGAAAAAAAATAGTTTTTTTATAAAACAATTGCCTTAAATGTTACTGGAATCAAAAAAATGGAAATAACCAAAGCCATTCGTTCCATTCAAAACGTTTATTACTAGGAAAAAGAAATTGAAACAAAAGATCTCACTCGATTAACAGTTAAAACAGTCTATAGTTAAAAGTGCACGCACAAGTACTAGACACCTAGTTTGATAAGAATTAAAGCAAAATAAAAACTTCGTAAATATGACAGTAGCGGGCGCACACTCCGGGACTTCCTCTCTACTCGTCGCTCGTTATGCGAAACGTTGCTCGTTAAGCGAGTCATTATTTTTTACAATTTATTTTGCTCATTATGAGAGGTTTCACTGTATTTTATATTTGTTTTTTCAAACTCTTGTTTTACCAGATTAGTAAAATATATTGAAAATATATGCACTGAGAATATAATTCAAAATGTATGTTTTTCTCTCAGAGAAAATGTTGAAAGAAGAAGATGCGATATCTTTATTATCAGGAGAATCATGTGAAGATTCTGATTTAGACGTTCTATCTAATCAGATGACCCCTTTTTTGCTGTATCCTAAATATAGTAAACAAGGGGTCATCCAATTAGAGGGTCCGAATCACAGGCGTGAGTCAAATGCGTGATGAGTAGCGAACGTGTTAGTGTTTATGAAGGTTACTTTCTGCTTATAAAAAAATTAGTACAATTTTGTGTTTATATTTAATAATTTGATATTTAGTTACACTTATTGCTTTTGTTTATATAAATAATATATATAGCAGTTTATATTTTGCTTTTTTGCTTTTGTTTATATAAATATTTTAAACTTTCTTTTCTTTCAAAAGTGTTTTCGTTTTTATTTTAAATACAAATTATAAACTTGCTTTATTTTTAAATATATTTATGCATTTGTCATATTAATAAATATGCATATTACAGTCGTTTTTGCTCTAGAACTACTAATGTTCTCTCTTCTGTTTCATATATATATAAATTTAAATATTATACCTAACTTCATTTTAAATTTAAAGTTTTTTTTTGCTTTTATTTTAAAAATGACCAGCTACCTATCACTGTTCCAACCTATTATTTTATAAACTGAAAAATTTCTTTTTTGAGCTTTTTCATTTTTAAACTTTAAAAAATCTCAAAACTTAATATGTACTCAAATTAGGATGAGAAAACGTGATTTAAGCGCCACAAAATTGTAGTTTAATACATTAAAAATGTTTTATTTAACTTATGTGTTCATAAAATGCGCCATCGCTTTAAAATGGATTCATCTTCTAGCCGGACTCAAATTGACTCAACGATACCAATGAAGGGTACTGCAGCCATAGTAACGTTGAGTCAAATTGACTCCTTTTTCCATTCAAACTGCGAAGTAATGTAACCATTCTGGGGTTTAATTGTAATTTTGTTAATACTGATAACAGCAGAGTTGTGCATAATGTTACAAAAATGGAAAGTGGCTTCCCAGCAATGTGAGTCTTATGGTTGGGAAGACAGTTTTACAGGGGTAAGTATAAGATGACCGACAGCAGCCCCGTCCGGAACCCTGACCTTGGCGACTTGGCGAGAAATTTGGCGGCTTTGGCGACGAAATATGGGATCTCAAAGGTGCTGGAATCTTCTCGATATCTCTATTAGGAGAGAAGATACGCCACGAATGTGCTAGATCATTCCATGTGATGTCACGGCCTGCCGGGGAAACCATATAAGGAGAGGACGACGGAGGTGTTGATCCATTGGGAACGACTTGAGAGCTTCGTCTGCAGTGCGAGCTAGGAAGCTGGTGAGCTGAGCGCTATTGAAAGTGCAGTTATTGTCGTTACTAGTTATTTGATGACTGTTTGTGTCATTAAATATCAAAGTGCTGAACTGTTATTACCTGTGAATTGTTGTCTGTTTACATTGGTAATCTGTGCAAGAACTGTTGTCTCCTGAACCTGTGCTACGTGTTTTCCTGCATATTTGTAAATAAACCTTCATTCGCCATTATCTTGCGCGTTGGACTGTTTACACCAAACAGCCACAGAAAGACTTTTCGTAATAATATAATCCGCATTCGAAAAAAAATGGATGTTCAAAGATGTGATGCTGCTTGTTTTGTTTTAAATTACTCTCTTATTAATTTATTGAAATTATAATTTTTAAAATAAATAAAAATATTTAATCACTAGAAAATCCCCCGTTATGGTATGACGGATGCAAATTGCCTCTTCATTCGAGAGATTTCCAGCCAAATTTGACGTGTTTAAATAGATATATATGCGAGAGAAATGTTTAACATTGATTGAAAACAAATAACATAAACATATGTTTTATGATAGGAAATATTTTTTTATTTGCATATTTCTTTATTCAAAAAACCTCTTGGTGAACAACATTCCGTTTGAAGTATTTTTCGTTGTTTGGCAATTTTCCTTGTACTTCAGATGTCTTTGTGTAAATTTTAACGTTTCGAAAAAATATTATCAAATTATATCATCACGATTGCATTAAATAATAAGATGCATCGTGGCGTCCAAACTATATCACGCGCATGATATACCACTGACGTGATTGACTACTTTCTACTGAAAAACGGAAATTAATTTGAAATATAGGATTAATATAATTTAAAATTTTTCGGGAAGTATTGATCATAGGGAGATAAATTTTATATTAATCGATAGAAAATTTTATTTCACTATTTTAGAGCTATTCAATTTGAAATTAGAACGACAATTACTTTTTAAAATTTAAAATTACTGAAATTTAGGTTCTCCAACAATGAAATAATGCTGTTTAACGTCTCGCAGTGCTATGGCGCGAGTTTTATTGTTGGTGACTTCAGAGCGTTACCGAGAGACAGATATGGGCTATTATATTAGTAATAATTATCGTCACTTTATTTATTAAATTTACTTATTGTATAATTTTTAATTATGCACTATTTATTAAGTATTAAAATAAAATCTTTACTACATTTTATGCATACAAATTATCATTATATTTTGCAGAGCCCATTTTTACATCCAGTATTTCATCATTTGAATTTTTGAACACATCGAATTTTTAATGAGGTTGCGTTAGCTTTGGATTAGCAACGTTCCTTTGTATTTAGTTTTCAATTAGCTTATTTGGATTTAACCCGTTGACCGGTTTGCTCTTCCGCCGTTCTGTTCAGCAACGGATTCCGAGACTACCAGGACGATTTTACACCGGAAAGGGCTGTCAGGCAATGAGTCATGAGTCCGCATTTCCGGAGACCTTTGTTATATCGCGCTCAGTTAAATGTAAACATCACCCTTCCATTCTTCACTTTCCCCCTATTTTGATGAAGGTAACTCCTCCCGGCGCATGCGCAAAAGCGCGGAGGATATCCGAATCCGTTGCTTTACAATACATGCATCGAATTATGGCAATTTTAAAATTAAAACAAAGTCATTCACAGATGTTATAATTCGATACAAAAGTGAAGTCGAATCTATCAACATTTCAACTGTCCTTTAAGTTCTCAATTGAATTAAAATGACAACGCATTCCTAAAATAGATTATGTCATCTAATTAGACAGTTGACAAAACAAACCAGTTAAGGGGTTAAGCGCCGTTCTGATATATGCGGATTATACCCTATTAGCACGAGATGCCGTACAATATTGCTACGATATCCTCACGATATTGTGCGGTATTCAGAATATCGAATAACATCGTGAGGATATCAATATCTTGTGCTAATAGGGTAATGACCATTGCAATTCTGAGCCATCATTAGATAGCAAGGACAACACACGAGTCGAAACTCCACTTTCCAGAGTTCCACGCCATACCAAAGAAAGGACGTTTGGCCATCGACTGCATATAGATTAATGTGTAGTAAGTGTTGGCATGTCGTGAGTGTAATGTTGCAGAGTTAACGCAGATACCAGGCAGTTTAAAATACAAAATAGCTTTAATACAGTTTACTTAAAAAGAAACATGCTTCTGTCTTGCAGCTTACACACTCACTGACAGTCATCCATTCGACTGCTTGTTTTAAAAACACAAATGAACAATATATATAGATTGTAACAACCAATCAACTTCAACTAGTGCCGTAACTTCGGCTACGTCATGAAATAAACCAATGAGATGCTTTTCATTCAGTGACTGAACAATTTCATTTGAATTTCCAACAGTAAGCCTATATATTCTGCCGATTTTTGATGGAATCTAGTTTCGAACCCACAATCCGAAGCAAGACTCGAACCAAGTCACTGCGGAAAACTTACCATAACCCTCTCGCACTGAGAGTGACGGTCCAGGGCGGTCTAAAAATTTCCATTTAACAGCGACGAAGGCCGGTCTGAGGCGGTTGGCTTCTTCTGAGTGGAGGGAAGGTTCTGGGATCGCTTAGGAGATAAGCGCGGTAGGGGGTCCAATTATCCTTGCCAACCGCATCCCATTTCCGTGCGGTTTAAGGGGAGGTTATAGCAGAGGATGGAGTGGTGGGGTAAATTACCACCCAGGTTGGGCGAGTCCAATTCGTGTCTCTTAGTACCAAAAACTCCCGATTTTAAAGGGGGTAGAAGAAAAATCACACCTCGGGATTAGAGAGTTCAAGACATCAATTATCGGTTCATGAAAGAGCAAAAACCAATGTTACGGAGTTACTTAGTGTTGTTACCTCAGGATTAAAGAGATAAAAGGTCATACGCTTCCGAAGAAACGAACTCGTAAGCTAAATAAACGTTAACATCATTCTTAAAACTAAGACTCAAATTCTATCGGGAAAAATTACCTCCTGGTAGTTTTAGTAAAATGATTTTTCACACGTTTCAATGAATATTTTCGATAGAAAAGAAACATTTTCTAATTTTTCCTCAAGAAAGGGAGGAAATGGACTGCTTAAGTTTCGACAGAATAATTACTTTCTTAACCAAGATAATTATGTAGCAGTATGAAGCAATTTCTTTTCCCTAGCGGCCTTATTTTAAGATAAAAATAGCTAAAGCTATGGAATGAAAACGCTTTGCCGCCCGCATGTAGATTCGGTCAAAAACATGGTTCTAAAAACGAGCTAAACGACTCTTTACTATTAATTCCAAAATTAAATGAACAAATACGGGGTTTCCTCGAACTCATGTAGAAAAGATGGATGAAATAAAACGGCAAAAAGAACCTGCATTATTTGCAATGAACCTAGAGTTGAAAGTCATTCATAGCGCCAAAAAAGCAAAATGAAAGTTGTTCAGCTGCTGAACTGCATTGAATCACTATTGATAGCATCTTAATTATATTAACTGAACAATATCGCTTGACGATTATCGATTTCTGGCCCTGTGGCTCGAGCTTCAAGCTCTCCGCACCCGAACCCACATGATTTCTTCATCTCTGCACGCGAAAAACAATTGGCTGCTCTAGATATCTGTGGAACTCCGAGTTCTTTTCCTCTCTCTGATGAGAGATAAACGTGTACAAGTAACATTTGTCGATTCTGCTAATATAAGTGGAATGCGACCCGAAATTCTTTGGCAAATAATATTCGCCTTATACACAATCGCCCTTCTATATTTTTGCAGGAGTTGTTTGAACCATGCATATCAGCTGATTTGGAAAATTGTCCCCTAATGATGCGCTCAAATGATATTACGTCCATCGTGTTTGGGATATTCAAATCACTAAATTTAATGGTGATGCGCAGGTCTAGAGGTGATGGATTGACTTGGCAAATGCCAGCTGGTAGATGATCACAACTAGGGTTTCTGATTTCCCAGCCTTTTTTTCGTTCCCGGAATTCCCGGGAATGCATCAAAATTTGAAGGAATCTAAAAATTAGTTTTTTATTGATATCAATAATAATTACAGAAAATAAGCATATTTATAAATTCCAAAATGTATACTCCTTTATATATTGTGCTACAAGATGCGAATAAAATATATTAATTATTCATTTTAAAGTATGATTTAAGAAAACATAAGAAATCTATGCTTTTATCACTAAGCCTAGTTCTTAGCTTTATTATAAAAATCCCGGCAGCAGAAAATGCTCTCTCAGCTGGTTTCGTTGCAGCGTGGAGTCTGTAAACAATGTGTGTAGTGTAGTCCTCAATTAGAGATTTAGTTCTCAATTTTTTATCCCTTCAATTGGAGACAAAGCTGCTTTATAGCAAGCATCCCAGATAGCAATTTTACTTTGCAGCAAAATTGTAGCAATGTTTCTCTGGAAATCCGCAACAAGATTGACACGGCAAGAATGCAAGCTTGAAACAAATTAACGCAAACGAGTTAGTCAAAACACGTCAAACTTGTCACAAGCTTGCCGCGTCAAACTCATTACACACTATAGCAAAAACAGAGCACGAACCTCGTATTCGAACCTCCGACATCTCGCTTCCTAACCCTGTCGTCCTAACCACTCGGCCAGCTAGACTCTGAGAGGAGAAGATAGAATGCGCTAATAGATCGTGTATACGATTTATTTTAAACTGTTTTCATGATTTCATTAAGTTTTTAAAATTTTGTGTTTAGAATTTCTTTGGGTCAAAGAGAGGGCGATTTTCGATAATAACTACATTTTGATAGTAAAATAATTTATGAAATTAGGCTTCAAAAGTAATTATTTGTAAAATGGGACAAAATGTGAGTTATTATTTTTCAACAAACATTGACTGTTTTTTAGGTTTAATTTATTTATGAACGTTAAAATTTCAACATTAAGAAAAAGGCGATATAGTTTTCTTTAAAGTGCGAGTTCTATATTCAGTAAAAAGATGGAGAATTTTTCAAATTCTTTTTCTATAAAAAGGTTCGTTTTTTCACAAATTATCATTGATTTATTGAATTAATAAAAAGAAGGACGGTCTAGGAGATGCTATTAAAAATCGGATGTTTTTAAAAACAGAGACACAGTTTATCTGTAAGTTTACTGTATCATCTTTGCAGCAAACTTGTTTTGCAATCGTGGTGTGAAGCTTGTCATAAAAACTTTACATGAAACTTGTTTTGCGAGTCGGTTTGTTGGATACAAAAACCTGCGCCATAGCAGGGAGAGTCTGGAGCATGCTCTGTCTTCTGGCAGCTTCCTTTAAGAGCCCGGATTGTGGGCGTTGTTCCAGTTGTGTAGTAATAGTAGCTGTCGTTCTTGTTTTTGTTGCTCGGTTTCCGCCATTACCAGCTTTGATTTCTCGTGCCCCTAAACCCCTGTTCCACAGGTTGGTTACCTCTATACTAGATGATACTAAAAAAGGATTTGAATTATTTTGATTGTGACGCTAAAGAAGGATATGGTATTGGCATAGGTGTAAATACAAAAACGTATATAACACCAGGATATTCTATAATTCAAAATATACCAAAAAATTTGAATCCTCTTTATCACATTCTAAAAAGTATAATACAAGAAATAGACAATATTTACAAAACTTGCTTGAATTCTATAGATAATACTACTAAGATAGACTATTTAGATCATTTAAAATTCCAAAGATGTAATAATAAACAATGTAAAATTTATATTATGGTAAATGAAGTACAAATTGATAGTAGTTCAAGTTATATTTTTTGTAAAACATATAATTTTATATACTTGATGGAATGTAATTTCATTTATATTGGTCAGACGTCTAACACAATTAACCTAAGAATTAATCAGCATCGATCAGACACTAAAAAATTTGAAAACAATAAAAATATTCACAACAAAATTGAAATTGGGCATTTTAATGCACATGGTTTTGAAAATGTAGAACTTAATATCGTCAAGATAGTTCCTAATTTAAAAAAACAGATTATGGTGAGAGAATTATTTTATAGATTATCACAATACTATTTATCCATATGGACTTAATGTATTTTACTTCAATAAAAGTTGCAAGTTACTTCATTATAGTAATTAAAGACACATTAGAAAAGCTAATCCCTTCATCAAGAGTGAAAATTAATTTTTATATTTGCAAAATCTAAAATTATACTGAAATCAGAGAAAGCAATGACATTTAATACTATTATTTTCTAAAAAGGGTATTAAGCAATATATAATAAAAAATAGCATAATACCTACTAAGAGGGTACAACAAAGACTTTCTTCCTAGTTTCTTATTATTGTCTTTGCATTCGAAACATTGAACTTTTGCCAGAGAGTGACGCTTACAAGTATACTATATATTGCACATACTGTATTTCGTGGATTTTGATGATCATTTTATTTCTTTCAAACAGAAACCAAAAGCTCTTTTCTCAATGCTGGTTGCTGTTTACTTGCTTTTTTAGGTTGTGATGCATAATTTAGATTTAAATTCATGGTAATGTCATATGGCGATCAGATTTTTTGGGCTCGAGTAGTGAGGGGTTTTCATAATACTGAGGTTTCTCAAGAAAATTCTTCGGCTTGGTGGATTATTGGCAGGCTTATTACATATTAAATATTTTTGACAATGTAAAATGAAATATTAAATCGCTGTAATGCGCACTGGATATATATTCATCAAACTTTAAGAAGTGAAAAAAATTTTCAAATTACACGTGCGGGCGGGCGTTTTAATTTTTATGGCAGAAGCAAAAAACAGTATGAAATCGCCTTGAAACTCGAACAAAT
>BGPR01025584.1:0-22229 GCA_013235015.1 Araneus ventricosus
TTAACACATAGGTGTTTAATTAAGTTCCCTTTGTTGGAAAGCCACGATTGAGTTGAATAGAATGTGGAGCATCCTTCTTCCGTACAATACAGCGGATCAGAGATAGGGAACGGGATGTGAAGGCAGTCGTCATATCTAGTGGTAATTGGCGGACAGGAGTCCTGGTTGTTGTGAATAACTCGTCTGGTGTTCGAGTCGGTTTGTCGAGATGTGCCAGGTCGTGGGTCATCGATATTATTCTCATTGGTTCCTCTGTTATCATTGGCTACATTCTCATTATCTCCTCCTGTCCAAATCCGGGCAACGATTTCCGTCCAAGATAGATTTGGGTCTAAGATCCCGTAGGAGTCAGATTGGTTCTCATTGTTTTCAAGTGTTACTTCAATTTCTTCGGGGTCTTCTGAATGAACAGTGACAGTTCTATGATTTACAATGTTGTTGTTCGAGTGGGTTTCTTCATTCTGGACTTCGTTTTGGGCCAGGGGGAGGTCGTCGGGACCTCTCTGGCTGTCAGGAACCAGCCTGATTCTTCTATTTGGGAAGATGTGATGGACCCTTTGTTGGTGTTCCCTGACTCCTTTCCCACTCCTACAGTCTCTCATACACGTGTTGCATTTGAATTTTGACGGTTTGCTCTTTGGGCAATTATGAGATCTCTTCCCTTGTAAAGTAGAGAAGGATTGCGAGCAAGCATGGCACATATATACAGGATTAAACGGAGCACTGCTTGAGAGGTCTCCATGTACTCTCATCCTATGTCTAGCATATGCATCTTCCTCATTTAACTCAATATTGCAGTCTGTGCAAAACGTGTTTGGATCTTCAGATTGAGCCTGTTGGATGATTATTGTTGGATTTCCGGCAGGAATATCTGGTCGCCATTTTGCCAGTGGGAAGAGCTCTCTTAATTCATTCAATGGGGTGGCACCCTCCAGCTCACGAGTTTCTTCTTCAGTGGGGTTGAGTGTGAGAAGGTCCTGATCGTGATTGGCTGCTGAGTCTCTCTCGCAACTGACATTGTCTTTACAAGGCAAAGAGGTGTTTTCGCTGTGTTCGGTCCCCTCAGGGGCACATCTTCTATAGATGTGACGGGATTCAAGACCCCGAGGTACCCTAGTGTCTTGTCTCCTTCAGTTTTTTCCTCCACTTGAGTTTGTTTCTTTTTTCTTTCCCTCGAGGGTAGGCGAGGGAGCTCTCCATGAGAAGCAGTTGCCGCTCTGTTTGCTTCTTGCTTCTCATGGACAGCAAATTACCCCCACGTGTTGGCCGTGCGTGGCGACCCATTAGACGGGTGGTACATTTTGGTCCCCGGTGTATCAATCGGCTGGTATCCCAGTCGCATGGCTGGTCTGCTCAAGGGGATCAAGCGAAGGGGTCACTCCTTGGGCTTGGCGTTAAGGGTGGTCACTGTCCCCGGGGGTGACTCTGAGCGTATAGGTTCCGGCTAGCACCAAGGTAAGCGCCGAGGCTGGAAATCTCCAGAGCCGGTGGCTGCCTTCCCTTGTTGGGCTCCATGGTGGGCGGTGCCGTCGGGCCTGAATTTTCACCATTGTCGTATGGGAAAAAAAACCTGGTCCCTTCAGTGGGCAACAAAATGCATCATCTTCTTCCACTTTTACAAATTTTCCTACTTTTTTTCTGGTCAAACGAAGCTCTACTTCTAATGAGAATTTTCATACTGTATCACCATTTTTAGTTGAAAAAGCCATTATCGCAACTGTCGGTGAGGTGAAAACCACTAAAAAGCTTCGATCTGGCGACTTGCTAGTCGAAGTCCACTCTCGGAAACAATCGCAACAAATAGTAAAACTTACACATTTTTCTACTATTCCAATAACTGTCTCTCCACATGCATCTTTGAATTCCTCCAAGGGAGTTATCACCTGCGGAGAATTGCTCCATGTTCCCACAGACGAAATCCTAAAAGAATTGCAAGGTCAGGGGGTGAGCCATGTACGGCGTATATCAATACGGAGGGATGGCCAGCTCCTAAATACGAAGCACCTGATACTCACTTTTGACTCCGCCAAATTACCAGAAAATATTAAGGCAGGATATATGCGCCTTTCTGTCAGGACATATATACCAAACCCACTCCGCTGTTTCCAGTGCCAACGTTTCGGACATTCGAAAACTTCTTGCCGAGGGACACTCACCTGCGCCCGTTGTGCAGAAGTCGGGCATGAAAGTACTAATTGCACCCGTGCAGAGAAGTGTGTTAACTGTAAGGGGGAACACACTTCGTTTTCTCGAAACTGTTCTGCCTGGAAACAAGAAAAAGAAATAATTTCCACAAAAATAAAGAAGCAGATATCTTACAAAGAAGCAAGAAAACTTGTAAAATCACAAACACCTACACCCGGCAATAGTTACGTTTCTGTAGCAAAAAAATCATTTTCTGCACCATCTGCCCAAAAAAATCCCGATATCTCTATTTCTCATTCTAAACCACCTGATTCTATTGCAAGAGCATCTCCTCTAATAACCACCTTGCCGATTCCGTCCTCTCCATCTGTTTCTCCGGTCATTGAAGAAACTTTGGCCTCGCCTGACTTAACCGATTTTACATTGGTTAAAAGCAGAAAAAAGTTAAAAAAGGACTCGCCTAATAAAACAAGTAATACCATCGCCACAGCAGAAAAGATCTCAAAATTTTACACGACCTCTCACCGTGAAGTTAGAAACCCAGTTCCAGCAAAGGATAACATATCTACCCTTCAGTCTGTATTGAAACCTTTAGCAACCCCTAAACCTACTTCTGTAGACACAGAGCTTCTACCAATGGCTGTCCTCCCTCCGTTGGAAAAAGCACTTTTACAATCTCGGGAATCTGATGCTGATGCCGAGATGAGCTCCTCCTCTTTATCAGAAGAGGATGCCTTGGAGTATGACATGTCGGAGGACTTGGAAGACTCACTTGCAGGTACCAGTCCTCCACCCTCTTCCAAACCTGAAAAAGCAGACAAGTACAAAAACAGGTAGCATTTTTGCTTCTGTTTTGTACACTGTTTAACTTTTTTTAGAATATTTTGAAAACAAATGACCTTCGCTGAATTGTTTTCTTTACTAATTTATTTAGTTCTTTAATTTTTTAAACATTTCATTTATTTGTCCCTCGAATTTTCTTTGGTCTTTGCGCACCATGTGATATTTTAAAACATATTTTACATCTGATATATTTTAAAACTTGTGTTTTATCTTTTTTCATCGTTCATCTATCCATTTTTGGTAACATGATTTTATCTTTTCATATGCAAATATGAATTTCAAATTTATTTTAGAATTTTATATACCTCTTTTAATATAACACCATATATTTTATCACCGTGATCTCGTTTATCTACCGTACGTTTGGCGCAGTTTAGTCAAAAATGGCTCTTGCGCCATTAAACCCCAAACAACCAACCAACCAACCCTCGAGGGTAGGCGAGGGAGCTCTCCATGAGAAGCTGTTGCCGCTCTGTTTGCTTCCTGCTTCTCATGGACAGCACATTACCCCCACGTGTTGGCCGTGCGTGGCGACCCATTAGACGGGTGGTACATTTCGGTCCCCGGTGTATGAATCGGCTGGTATCCCAGTCGCATGGCTGGTCTGCTCAAGGGGATCAAGCGAAGGGATCACTCCTTGGGCTTGGCGTTAAGGGTGGTCACTGTCCCCGGGGGTGATCCTCAGCGTATATGTTCCGGCTAGCACCAAGGTAAGCGCCGAGGCTGGGAATACCCAGAGCCGGAGGCTGCCTTCCCTTGTTGGGCTCCGTGGTGGGCGGTGCCGTCGGACCTGAATTACTTACAATATCGCATGGGTCTTTCATCTAATCAACAAAGTAATGCTTTTTCTAAATTTTATGTTATCAGTTCAGAAACAAATAACGATTTAAAACTGACATCACCTATTTTAATACACAAAACACTTTTAGCATTAGTTGGAGACGTAAAGTCAATTAAAAAATTAAACAATGGAAATCTACTGATTGAAGTTTTAAATTCTAAACAGGCAGAAAACTTAATAAAACTAGAGAAAATAGGAAATATACAAGTAAAAGCCAGTCCTCACCATACACTGAACCACTCCAAAGGTGTCATATCAGAGAGTGAATTCCAGAGAGATCTTGAAGAAGATCTCCTGGACTGTTTAAACAACCAAAATGTAATAGCTGTAAAAAGAATCACTATTAAACGAAATGGTCAAATTTTTCCCACCAAACATCTGATCCTCACGTTCAACAACCCAACGTTACCAAAAAGTGTCAAAATAGCCTACATAAACTGTCCAGTGAAACCTTATATACCTGATCCATCCGTTGTTTTAAATGTCAAAAGTTCGGCCACACTATTACAGCTTGCAAATCAAATAAAGAAAATTGCGCCCGCTGCTCTCTTCCAGATCATAATAGCCAGACCTGTAAATCTACCACACCAAAATGCTTTAACTGTTCCGGTGAACACCCAAGCTTTTCCCGCTCCTGTCCACGTTATAAATTAGAAAAAGAAATTCAAACAATTAAAATAACAAAAAAAATTCATTTCAAGAAGCCCGACAGATTGTCATGGACAGAACACCAAAACCAGGTATTTCATATTCTTCTGCATTAAATTCTTCAACTACACCTCCTCTAGTTCAAAACAGCCTCCAAATTCCACAATTACAACCCACTGCCATAAGAAATACATCTGCTTCTCCTACAATATTAAATCCAACTAGTGATAACGAAACAGTAACAGTAAAAAAATCTGACTGACTGGCGCTTCTTGCCATTAAAAAATCATGGGAGGAAAAGTCGCACTCCTCTCCTATCTCTCGCACTGCTAAACCCAGCCTACAATATCCCAATTGTTCAAAGTACTGATGGATACAAATGACTCCTTGCCTCCCCACAAAAATTCATTAAATATTCCAATACTCTAATGACTCACACCCAGTACATCAGCATTATCGGAAAACAGTTCCATTTCTGAAAAACCAAAAATTAAGATCAATGTAATAAAAAATTAACAAAAAAAATCTAATCCATGCAATTATGAAGGTCAAAGAAGATAAACGTACTTTGAATACTTGCCGCAAAGAGATCAAGCTTTACTTGAGGAGACGGATCTCTCTCAAGAAGATTTTTTTAAGACTCTTTTAAAAGGCCAAAATTGGTGACGATATTGATAGTGATTCATTGACTTAAGGTCATCCATCCAGAAGATGATCATGTTGACGTGGTCGATGAACCTCCTTTCCTCTTAGATTTTTTTCCTTTGGTTGTTCTACTTTTCCTTTTTTTCCTTGTCCACTTCTGTTCATGGCTACTTTTATCTCATGGAACTGTCAGTTTTATGTGAAGTCCTCCAGAATTAAAAATATCTTAAACAAACACCCACGCCTGTATAGCAGTTCAAGAAACATACCTTAAAACAGATAAACATTATATCCGAGTACAAAATTTTCAGTAAACACCACAATCAGCCAGGGGCTTCTGGTGGCGTCGCTATTCTTGCAGCTACTCTTATCCCGTCTACCTCGACCCTAAACACAAATCTTCAAGCTGTGGCTATCCGCATCATACAATCTTTGGTAACTACTGCGGTCTGTAAATACCCCCCACTCTGTATCAGTCAAACCGACCTCAATAATCTGATCTCAGTACCATCTCCATTTATTATTTTGGGCATCTCAGCGCAGAAAGTCCTTTGAGGGAGCATATTCAGAACTCTCGTGGCCTGCAAATCGAACAGCTTCTTGCAGACCAGCTGTTTGTAATAAATTCTGATGAAACCCATTTCCACCTACCAACACATTTCATTCGAGTTGATCTGTTATTTGCTCTCCATCCTATTACCTTTTTGAGATTTGACTTTGTAAAGATCTATACAATAGTGACCACTTTCCATTAATCGTTACAGATAATAGACACAACCCAAACAATTCTTCAATCCACCCAGAAGTATGTAATTAAATGCCGCAAATTGGCAAAGTTTACAGGTCTTGCAACATCAATTCAGAAACAATTAAATCTGCAACAATCGATAGAAGCCCCTTAGGGACATTGTTAATACTATAGTGGGGCTGCAGATAGCTCCATTCCTAAAACATCGAAACGGAGGAAATAAAGCAAGCCCTGGTGGGAATGGTTGGCACAACATGCTTACAAAAAGAAAGAAAGCGTGGGATATCTTTCAGACGCCCCACTACTGAAAACTTCATAAATTTAAACCAAAAGAGATCCAGAAGAATCCAGCGACAGCCGAAGGACTTCGTGGCGAAAATTTGTTTCGTCCATAAGCACTACAATCTCAAGTCGACTGTGAACTAAGTTAAAAAGGCCGCAGGTGTTTCCAATAAAATGCTATTTCAGTTTTATACACCAATGGACAAACAATTTCATCAGAAGGTATTGCAGATTCAATAGCCTCGACATTAGTCATACATCTATTGGCAAAATTACCCTCCACAGATTTTGAATAACAAAATTAATGCAGAAAAAAAAAATTAAATTTCAATTCCCGGACCAATTTTTCCTACAACGGTTTTCATTTCCTGGAATTCAGTCGTGTCTTGCGTCTGTACACGATTCTTCTCAGCTCGAGACAGTATTACTGTTCTATGATTAAACACCTAACAAATGATCACCAGAACGCTTTATTTCTACAGCATATCACAACGAAAACAATATTTCCTACTCTCTGGCAGCAGGATATAATAATTCCTTTATTGAAACCAGGCAAGGACACCAAGTCAAATAATTATCGTCAATTGCTTTGACTGCTGTCTTTTGCAAGTTGCTCGAAAAGAATGATTAATCGAAGTCATTACATTACTTGGAGCAAAATAAATATCTTCACCCATTCAATGGGTTTCGAAAGAGGTCAGGCCACCATTGATAACCTGCTTGCTCTTGAAACCGACATGACTCTCTTTTTTGCAGAGAAAGCATTTGGTAGCAATTTTCTTCGATATAGAAAAAGCTGACCAGGACCTAGGTACGGAATTTTAAAGAACATGATCTGGGATTGAGGAAACCTACCCATTTTATTAAAAGAATTTTTTACAACTCAGGAAATTCCAGGTCAAAGTCAGATCTGAGTTTTCTGATTTTTTATTCAAGAGGAAGGTGTTCCTCAAGGTAGCGTTTAAGTGCTTGACTCTTTTTTATTTTAAAATTAATAATATTTTAAAACAATTGCCAACTTCCGTGAGATTGGTTATATGTTGACATTACCATTTTCTTGTGAGGACAAATATAATTTATCCAAAGACAATTACAAACTGCCGTAAATAATATAACACAATGGTGCAACAATCGTTTTACAATTCAACATCTCAAAACAGCTAGGTGTACATTTTGCAGAAAAACGGAACTTGCATCTTGACCCAGAAATCAAGCTATATGGGTAAGTCGTAATGTTTGTAAATAAATAAGATTTTTTAGGGATTATTTTTGATAAAAAACTCACATTTCTTCCTCACGTCAAACAATTGCGGAAAAAAGTGAAATCGCCTTAAATATTTTAAAAGTCTTATCAACAACAGGGAGCTGACAGATTCAATGCTCAAAATATATGAGGGCTTGCTCTCCAAACTTGAGTATGGTTGCACAATTTATGGCTCAGCTAGAAAAAGCGTTTTGCAGAAACTAGATCCCGTTCACCATACTGCTCTCCGTCTCTGTTCGGGAGCTTTCAGAACATCACCTGTAAAAAGCCTATATGTTGAGTGTTATGAACCTGCTCTTGAACTTAAAAGACAAATGTTGTCACTGCACTATTATTTTAAAATTCAATCCAATTCGAATCATCCATTTCATGATTTTAAACTTCGCCCCTTCCTTCTTAGATTACAGAATGCCAGAAAATCTTTCATACCCGTGTTTTTTACAAGAGTTCAGGACATTCTTAATGACTTAAATTTACTTCACCTGCATGTAACCCCAGAGCCGAAGAGTAATTTTCCTCCTTGGGGAATTCCAGTGGTGCAATTTTTAAATCCCTTTAAAACTTTTATCAAATCCGACACGGCTGGTATCATTTATCAACAAATTTTCATAGAACACAGACAGGAATATAATGATTTTATTGCAATATATACAGACGGTTCAAAATCATCTGATCATGTTTCCTTTGCTGTTATATTTCCAAACACAACTTTTTCTTTTAAACTTCATCCATCCTGTTCAGTTTTCACGGCAGAAATAGCTGCTGTTTTACTTGCTTTGGAAAAAATTTCTGACTGCCTGGAAAGGAAGTTCATCATCTACACGGATTCACTAAGTGTTTTAGAGTCTCTCAAATCATTTTATATCCATTCTCATCACCATCCTCTGGTTTTAAATGTT
The DNA here is from genome assembly GCA_013235015.1 of Araneus ventricosus. Classification (NCBI taxonomy): domain Eukaryota; kingdom Metazoa; phylum Arthropoda; class Arachnida; order Araneae; family Araneidae; genus Araneus; species Araneus ventricosus. The sequence goes on from BGPR01025584.1 coordinate 8,316, forward strand.
TTACATCTTTTAAATAAACTTGCATCTCGTGATTTTAATATTTTATTGTGTTGGGTGCCGTCTCATGTTGGGATTGTTGGCAATGAGGAAGCGGACAAGGCCGCCAAATTGGCGAGTACTCAAACTAATTCTACTGTCCCTTTGACTGATTTTAAAAAGTATACAAAAGTACTCTTTTATTCAAAATGGCAGAGACAGTGGGACACGGAGACGGAGAACAAGCTTCGCGCTGTTAAACCCCACGTGCAACCTTGGCCTTCTCTAATGAACAGGAAAGCGGATACGCTTCTCAGAAGACTGCGAGTGGGTCACAATCGATACACCCATCGCCATCTACTATTAGGAGAACAGGCACCAATGTGCTCCCAATGCAATTGCAGTATGTCAGTCCAACACATACTGTCTGAATGTCCGAATTTTAACTCGCAACGTTTACATTTTTTTTAGAGTCAATTCTGTTGATTTATCTCTCTTACTTGGGAAGGCTCCACATGTGAACCTTTTTGCTTTTTTGCGGTCAATTGGCTTTTATCCACATATTTAAACAGTGCTCCTTTGTATTTTCTTACCATTGTTTTTTTTAAACATTAATTGCATACTTGTATTTTGAAGGATCTCTATATAGTTTGGCGCAGCATGGTCAAATCTATGGCTCTTGCGCCACAAAACCAAACTCAAACTCGCTGTGTTCGGTATTGTCACGAACGTCATCTCCCAACGCATTGCCGGAGTGGTTCACGTGATCTATATTCGAATTGTTGGAGATCGCGTCAAGGATCTCGTTTCTAAAAGACGTAATATTCGTGTTTTCAAGGTTTGCAACAGTGTGGACCACATAGTTCAACGTAGAATTGATTTCGTCGGACACATTCTCACAAGTTGGATCAAGTGTTGCGATGGTTTCGCTATCTTTGCAAAGTTCATCTACATTGGCTTGAGTGTCTATCTGAGCTTCGCAAGCTGCAGTGTTTTGCTTTTGTAGCATACGCAGACGAGTATGGTGCGCAATGGGAGATGACTTCGCGCAGTCAAAACCCAAGGCCCTGACTGGAGTCACTTGAGTTCCCGGGGAAACAATCATGTTCTCACAAGTAAGCGGATGAATGTCAATTTCGTGCGAAATCGCAAAACTTCCTATCTGAGAGGAGTTGGACGCACTATTTACAGCTCCAGAGTTCCGGCGATATCCAACAACTGCCAATTTAATTCTCTACAAACAGGCCAAAGCTTACTCAAGGCGAATTCAAAGACAAAGTCAGCGAGAGTCATGGGAGCGATATGTTAGCAGCCTTAATTCTACTATATCCAGCAAAACACTGTGGGAAAAAGTGAAAAAAGCATCCGGTATTTTTACAGATCACAATATCAATATTTTATACCAAAACGGCATTCCTGTAACTTCTCTTCAGGATATAGCAAACTGTATTGCGTCCACACTCTCTCAAACATCAAATAGCAATACCTATCCTTCATCTTTTCAGAACCATAAAAAGCTTGCAGAAAAACAAAAACTTAATTTCAAATCAAATTCATACGCACCCTATAATACAGACTTCACCTTTCATTAACTTACAGTATGCCTATCTGAAGTTAAAAAAACGTCTCCAGGCCCCGACAATATCAGTTATCAAATGATCAAACACTTATCAAACAGCTCTTTGCAAAATTTACTTCTCCTTTACAATAGGATTTGGCATGAACACTGTTTTCCATCTAGCTGGCAGCAAGCTATTATTATCCCAATCCCTAAACCTGGAAAAGATCCTTCAAATCCTCTGAACTATCGCCCTATTGCTCTCACTAATTGCCTTTGCAAACTTATGAAGAAGATGGTGAACAGACGCTTGGTTTACTATCTAGAACACAATAAAATTTTAAGCCCTTTCCAAAGTGGTTTTCGACCAGGCAGATGTACTATTGACAACTTACTGGCCTTGGAAACGGATATCAGAACTACCTTTCTTAAAAGACAGCACTTGGTGGCAATATTTTTCGACATAGAAAAAGCTTACGACCGAACTTGGAGGTACGGTATTCTACAAGAGTTCTTCAACTGCAATTTGAGGGGAAATCTTCCCATTTTTATTCAAAACTTTTTACGCTTAAGACAGTTTAGAGTGAAAGTAGGCTATCAGTTGTCTGATCTCTTCATTCAGGAAGAAGGTGTCCCACAAGGTAGTGTTCTAAGTGTTACGCTTTTCGCTTTGAAAATAAATAGCATTTTTAAACATTTACAACCTTCCATTAAATCCTTTTTATATGTTGATGACCTGTATATTTCGTGTTCAGGAGATAACATGGCTTTTATTGAAAGACAATTGCAAATTGCAGTGAACAAATTAACACAATGGTCTATTTTAAACGGGTTTACATTCTCCACATCTAAAACATCATGTGTACATTTTTGTCGTAAGCGACGTCTTCATCCTGAACCAGAAATTAAGCTATATGGTCAGGCTATAAACGTGGTAAGTGAAGTAAAATTTTTAGGTATCATTTTTGATAAAAAAGCTCACTTTCTTGCCTCATGTACTACAATTGCGGAAAAAATTAGATAGAGCGCTCAATATTTTGAAGATTCTCTCGAATACATCTTGGGGAGCATCCCGCCTCTCTCTTCTCCCCCCCCTCAGGGGCTCACCTTCTTTAGGTGGGTACGGGTGTCCCAATCCCGAGGTACCCAGGGATCTTTTCTTTTCCCAGGGGGTTTACTGTCTTTGGTAAACACGGGAGTCGCGACCCCGGGGTACCCTAGCGATCCTTCTCTTATTTTTATTTTCTAACTTCCATTATCATATGTATTGAGTTTAGATTTCTTTTCTGATTTTGTTTACTTTTGTTTTGGTTTTTTTTATATATTAAACCCATGTGTTGGCCGTGCATGGCGACCCGTTAGGGGCAAAATGGAATCCTGGGGTTCCTATGCGTTCCCTTTGGCCCACGCTGCTCCGTAAGTCGGGCGGCAGGAGTGAGCCCGCTCTTGTCAATCGGCTGGTGGTACGTTCCTTTGGGAACGGGGAAGTACTGCTTTAGGGTTAGGCCTGCAGTCTTCTGTAGGTCTATATCCCGGTGCCACCCCTAAGGTAAGTGCTGAGGCTGGAAAATTCCAGAGCCGGTAACTGCCTTCCCTTGTTGGGCTCCATGGTGGGCGGGGGCGTACCGGGATGAACATGATCTTCGCAATATGGGTTCCCGAAATTTGGCTCCCGATGGAGAGATGCGTCCATCAACCTCTCCTGAAAAGGAGTACCATATACATGAAAGATTTTTCATTGCTAAAGTTAAAGATGGCTCTATTAATACTGTATCTGCTATATTGATTCATAAAGCAATTCTAGCAAACGTTGGTGAGGTAAAATCTGTTAAAAAATGTAAAAATGGCGATCTTTTAATTGAAGTCTGGTCAGAACAACATGCCACAGCTATACTGAAAATGAAACATATTGGCAATTATGAGGTAACAGTTACAGCACACTCAAGACTAAATCAGTCGAAAGGCGTTATCTCAGAATCAGAGCTGCAAAATGACACCGAAGATGACATACTTGAAGAATTGAGAGCCCAAAATGTTACTGCCGTTAAAAGAATTTTTATTAAAAAAGAAGGAAGACTACTCCCAACCAAGCATCTTATTCTTACATTTAATCTTCCATCTATACCAAAATCTGTTCATATTGCTTATTTTAATCTTTCTGTCCGACCTTATATCCCAAACCCCTTGCGGTGTTATAAATGTCAGAAGTTTGGGCACACGATACAAGCCTGCCGTGGTACACAGACCTGTCCACGATGCTCTTTAGCTGACCATGATGGTAAAACATGCGATTCCACTCCTCGTTGCGTCAATTGTAAAGGCGACCATCCCGCGTACTTTAAATCATGTCCTCGCTGGAAAGAGGAAAAAGAAATCCAAAGAATTAAAGTAAAACAAAACTTATCCTTTGCAGAAGCGCGTAAAATTGTTATTGACCGAACTCCAAAAGTTGGTGTGTCATATGCTGCAGCTATTAAAAAAATTATGGTATCGACATCCACTCAGTATGACCCAGAACCCCAGCTTACGGAAAATCCAACCATCCTTGTAAACAGTCAGAAAAAAATCTATCTCTAACAGAAACAATCTGGATAAAACTGTAAAGGAACCAAGTCCTTCAAAAAATAAATCAGCAAGTAATGAACACACAGGTAACTTATCTCGCATTCCTACCTCAAAACCAAACCAAACAGAAAAACCAGGAAGAGTTTCAAAATTTTTTAAAGAAACAAAAGCAATGAAAAAGGCAAGATTAGCAGCTACAAAGAAAAATCTAGATCATAAAATAAAAGATTCTATAAAAAAGCGTACAATAACTAAACATGACTTGCTGAAACAATCAAACTCTAAAGACAATGAAAGTGACGGTATTAGTATTCACCCATCTGATGATGATGTAATGTCTACTGACGGGGAGGAGAATCCAACTAAAACTTAACTTTCCAAGCCAATCCATTCTTAATTCTCCAAACCAATCCAATTCTCAAAACATGGCAATTAACCTTGCATCATGGAACTGCCATGGTCTGCGGGCACATATTGATGACCTAAAATCGATTATTAATAAATATCAGCCCGTGTGCATTGGCTTGCAAGAGACCTACCTCGCTCCTGGTGCAGACATAAAAATTACCAATTACAATATTATCCGAAAAGACAACATTCATAGTTCACATACAACTGGAGGAGTTGCATTAATGTTCTTGCAGAGCTTTCCTTGTAAACCTGTCCCTTTGAATACTACGATACAGGCAGTTGCCATACAAATCCACGTCGGTATGCTTCTTACAATCTGTACCATATATTTACCTCCTAACCAAACAATATATCAGAGAGAACTGGATAACCTTCTAGACCAACTACCAGCTCCTTTTATTCTTTTGGGAGATATGAACGGGCATAGTTGTCTTTGGGGGAATAGCGACACAAACTCACGAGGCCTCCAAATTGAAAAACTTATTTTCGATCATAATTTGTGTATTTTAAATGACAACAGCAAAACTTACTTTCATTCCATAAATAGAACATTTCATACAGTAGACCTCGCAATTTGCTCACCTTCAATTTTAACTAGATGGGATTTTACAGTTGATGAAAACCTGTACAATAGTGACCATTTTCCCATTATTTTAAAATATTTTGACATTTCCGTCCGGATCCCTCGGAGACCTCAACGTTTTATATTTGACAAAGCTAATTGGCAACTTTTCACTCTTTACTCTGAACTAAATCCAGTTATGGTTCAAATGGATGATATTGATTCGGCTACTGAAACTGTAACTAAGCATATACTAGAAGCTGCTGAAAGATCCATACCAAAAACTTCGGGTAAATTCCCTAAACAGTGGAGGCCATGGTGGGATGAAAAATACGCGGAAGCCTGTAAAAAGCTAAATAAAGCATGGAATTATTTTCGTCGCTACCCAACGACTGATTATTATGTAGCTTTCAAGGAGGCCAAAGCTGTAGCACGTCGAATAAAACGCCAAAATAAAAGAAACACTTTTCAAAATTATGTTAGTTCGATTCAGAATAATACAAAATCTAAAGTAATGTGGGAAAAAGTTCGTAAATTATTGGGTACGTATAAAATAGGACATTCGGTGTCGATCCTGAATTTCAATGGGCAAATTATATCGGATATTGAACGTATTGCAGATACATTAGGCGAATCTTTTGCAAAAATATCGAGTGAAGAAACCTACCTCCGAGAATTTATAAAATATAAAAGAAGCGAGGAAAAAAAAAATTTGACCTTTCGATCGTCTTCGGAAGAAACATATAATGGCCCTTTCGCTTTACATGAACTGAAAATTGCTTTAAGCAAATCACACCCAACGTCACCAGGCCCAGATAGGATACATTCTAATTTGTTAAAAAATTTGAGTGAAAGTTCTTTACGTGTTCTTTTAATACTATTTAATAGGATTTGGTTGGAAGAATATTTCCCAGTTACATGGCGCAAAGCAGTAGTCATTCCTATTCCTAAACCTGGGAAGGATCCGCAGATACCTACCAGTTACAGGCCAATCGCCTTGACGAGCTGCCTGTGTAAGCTAATGGAGAGAATGGTTAATGCGCGCTTAGTGCACGTTTTGGAGGAGAATGGTTTTTTTTATCGAACTTTCAGAGTGGATTCCGTTATGGACGTGGAACTATTGACAATGTTCTGATGTTAGAAACGGCCATTAGAGACGCTTTCGTGACGAAGAAACACATTGTTTCAGTTTTTTTCGATATGGACAAAGCTTATGACAGAACATGGCGCTATGGCATTTTAAAAGATATGTATAACATGGGTTTCCGAGGGAAATTGCCAATTTTTATAAAAAATTTTTTAATGACAAGAACATTTCAAGTACGCATAGGTGATATTTTATCTCAAAACTTTCAACAGTATGAAGGTGTTCCCCAGGGAAGTGTGCTATGTGTAATTTTATTCATCATCAAATTGAATGGTATTATTAATCATTTGCCGCAATATGTCCACAGTTCACTGTATGTCGATGACCTTCAAATTTATTGTGCAAGTGTAAATATGAGTTTTATTGAACGCCAGTTACAAACAGCTGTAAGAAATATTACTTGCTGGGCTAGCTGTAAGAAATATTACTTGCTGGGCTAACAAGAATGGTTTTATCATTTCAAATCAAAAGACAAGTTGTGTTCACTTTTGTAAAATCCGTGGGATCCATCCTCATCCTGAAATCTTTCTTAAAGACACTCCTATTCCTGTCGTCTCTGAGGCTAAATTCCTAGGAATTATTTTTGATGACAAACTGACATTCAAACCTCATATTTTGAATTTAAAACAAAAATGTGTTAAAACATTAAACCTCCTAAAGATTTTATCAAATACTTCTTGGGGTGCCGATTTTCAATCTCTTCTAAAAATTTATAAGTCTCTTATTTTATCAAAATTAGATTATGGTTGCATGATCTATGGATCTGCTTCTAAATCGGTATTACAGATATTGGATCCTGTACATCACTTAGGACTCAGACTTGCATCGGGAGCTTTTCGGACATCGCCTGTCCATAGTTTGTACGTAATTTGTGGAGTTCCATGTTTACAATTTCGACGACAGGCACTTTCTCTTAAATATTATTTTAGAATAAAAAGCGATTGTGAACATCCAATGTACGACAGGGTTCTTCACCCTCTTTTTGGAACGTTTTATTCAAATAAGAAATCGTATACACCTTCATTTGGTCATAGAATGCGATTTTTAATCCAAGATTTAGATATGGAAAATGTGGATATATTAGCAAAGGAAGAAGAGACTCCTCCTTGGACAGAAAGGAATATTGCTGTAATTGATGATTTTAGCAAACAGATCAAATCATTGACCCCCGACTCTGTATATTTACAATTATTTTATTCCCACAGACAACAGTTTAGTACCTACGAAGCGGTTTTTACGGATGGCTCCAAAACAGTGAACCATGTTGGTTCTGCCGTTGTTTTTAACCATTTAACAATTGCAGAAAAGTTGCACAATTACTGTTCTGTTTTTACTGCTGAAATTTACGCTATTCTTAAGGCTTTACATACTATAGAATTGCAAGATATCAAAAAATGGATTATATATACAGATTCGAAAAGCTCTGTAGAAGCACTTTTGTATTCGTCAAGGGATAGCCACCCATTTGTTATTCAGTGTATTAAACTTATTTATATTTTAAAAACAAATGGCCATGATATAAATTTTTGCTGGATACCAGGACATGTAGGCATAAGAGGGAATGAGCAAGTGGACAGGGCTGCGAAGACATCTGTTATTAAGGAAAACTTTTCCGTTCCTCTCAACGATGTAAACCAGACTATAAAGTCTTTCATTCATAAGAAATGGCAAGGCCAATGGGACAGTCAGGTGCACAATAAACTGCATTGCATACAACCGTCCATTAAGGGTTTTAAACACACTAATTTTCACCGAAACATAGCTGGTAAATTAACGAGACTTAGAATTGGTCACACATACTTCACACATAATCACCTGCTAAAGGGCGAACCACCGCCGAAGTGCGCTTCATGTGACACTATTTTATCCATAAAACATATATTTAGTGAATGTCCCAATTATAGTAATTTTAGAATTAAATATTTTAACAATCCGAGTCCTGATTTGACAGACTTGCTGGGTGATGCTCCGAGTTTTAAATTATTTTACTTTCTCACTGATATTGGTCTTTTTCATCTTGTTTGATTAGTGTCTTCTGGTTTTTCTTGTTTTTATTGCGTTTGTTTGCCTATTTAAAGTTTATTTTAAAATTAAATCTTTATTCCCTACCTTGTGTTTGGCGCAGAATGGTCAGACCTGGCTTTTGCGCCATTAAACTCCAATCAATCAATCAATCTCTCTTCTCCGGGTCTACAGGGCAGCCATACTGTCCAAAATTGATTACGGTTGCACTATTCATGGATCAGCCCGACAGAGTGTCTTACAGAAATTAAACACAATTCATCATTCTGCCCTCCGACTTTGTAGTGGTGCTTTTCGCACCTCTCCAGTCGAAAGTTTATACGTCGAGTTCCATGAACCATCACTTGAACACAGACGTCAAATGCTCACCCTTCATTACTTTTCTAAAATTTTAACAAACCCGAATCATCCATATTTTAACTACAAGCAAAGTCGCTTCCTTCAGCGTCTCCAGGAGGCTCGACCAACTGTGGGCCCCTCGTTTTTTAAGAGAGCTGCTGGTTTTCTCCACGATCTCAATTTAGATACTGCACAGCTTTTACCAAACCCAGTTATTCTTTTAACACCCTGGATTCCTCACGGATTGAAATTTTTAAATCCATTTGAAAACTATGACAAGACTAACACAGCTAGTGACATTTATTTAAAGCTTTTTACACATCATCGTGAACTTTATCATCATTTCATACCAGTTTTTACAGATGGTTCAAAAAGCTCTACTCAAACTTCGTTTGCATGTGTTTTTATTAACTCAACGCTCTCATTTCAACTTCATCCCTCATGTTCTATTTTACGGCTGAAATAAGGGCTATTCTCCATTCATTATCAGAGATATCAAACTACCCTGCAGATAACTATATTATCTACTCTGACTCACTCAGTGTTCTCCAAGCTTTGTCTTCATTGCACCGTCACAGTCATCCACTAGCTTTTAGCATTTTAGATTTGCACGACCGACTTGTGTGCAAGGGATTCTCAATTCTTCTTTGCTGGGTACCCTCTCATGTTGGCATTTCCGGCAATGAGATAGCTGATATAGCCGCGAAAAATGCATCTGCAGTCCTTGACAATTCTACTCCTTTAAAAGATTTTAAACACTACATTAAACTCGCCTTACACTCAAGATGGGAGAACCGCTGGAACTCCCAGTCAATGAATAAACTGCACTCGATTAAGCCAGTTGTGACACCTTGGCCTATTCTAACTAATAGAAAAGCGGATACAATTGTCACTAGGTTACGAGTGGGCCACACTCGATACACCCATCGTCATCTGCTGATGGGAGGACAGGCACCAATGTGTACCCAATGCAATTGCATTATGTCAGTCCTTCATATCCTTTGTGAATGCCCCAATTTTAACTCTCTACGGTTACGTTACTTTCAATCCAGTGCTATTTCCTTAACCGATTTACTTGGAAAGACTCCTCATGTTCACCTTTTACCTTTTTAAAAATCAATTGGCTTTTATCCTCTCATTTAAGCACTTTTCCCATTTTTTAATATTTACACTATTTTTATATACATTAGTTCCACATTTTTATCTTGCCCTAATTTTTACATAGTTTAGCACAAACCTAAACAAATGTTTGGCGCAGCTTGGCCAATTCTGGCCCTTGTGCCATAAAACCCCAATCAATCAATCAATCAATATAATGTTGATGAATTGCTCACCAGAGCCAGCAGCTGATAGAGCATTATAGATGAGTTGGTGTGGAACGGCACCAAAGGCATTTGTCACATCTAACCAAGCCACACAAAATCTTTTTTTGTGCTCTTACATGTTCTAGACGCGTTTGCAACACAAAGTTGTGTTCCAGAACACCATCAAAAGGGGTAAAACCTTTCTGGCAGTGTGACAAAGCAGAGAATTTAGAACACCAGTCCGAAAGACGTCCAGCCAAAACTTTGGTAAAGATTTTATAGATTGTATTAGAGAGCGCAATTGGACGCCAATTAGCAGGGTTGTCCAGGTCCGAACTTTTCTTCGGGATCAGGATGGTGACAGTCCGTTTCCACGAAGGGGGGATGCGCCGAAAATGTAGAGAGGCATTGAAGGCGAGGGTCAAGAATTTCTGGCTCTGGGGGACAGACCTCCAATGAAAATATGTAAGTCTATCCGGTCCAGGAGCAGAATTCTGTGCTGACGCCAGTTTTTTGGAAACTTCGTTGATGGAGAAGTTCCTTACAAGAATAGGTGTACGTTCCTCAGATGTCGGTGGAAGAGGGGCAAGGACAGGATGTTGAGAGTCCCAGGCAGATTTGAAATGATCTTCAATGACATTAACTGGAATTTTGCATCTGATAGGCGGCCCTTCGCAGATTTCACGGACTGCTCTTTTGGGGTTCTTGTTAAACAGGGTTTGGCACGCCTGCGGGTCTGTGACATCGATATCTTTTTTTGAGCGTTTGGCATTCTGATCGGCGGGTTGGGAAGGATGAGGTTTAAACGAGATATTCTGAACCTCAGCAACTGCCATTTCAATTGCCTGACAGAAGTATTCAAAGAATTCTTCTGTAGGATCTTGATTGATTATGTCTTCTATATGCTCAATATAGATGGATAAAGGCCCCGGGACAGGAACGTCTCCTTGAATCTCTTCATTGGGAGGGATGTCGACTTCAGGAGGAGGGGGAGCAAGGGCAAAGACAGGATCAGTAATCGACTCATCTGGTATGTCAGGAGCAGGAAGATCACCTTTCTTCTTTCGTTCAAATTTTTTAGGGCCCATCCTAGGGATGACCCGTTGCGTTGCATTGGCGAGTGCTGTTGCTTTCTTATGTGCTGACAGATGATTTCTAAGACCAAGTTCTGAGGGAAATTCATTTCCTTCCCATTAATTTTTTATACATTAATTTCATACTTTTATCTTGACGGATCTCCACATAGTTTGGCGCAGCATGGTCAAACTTATGGCTCTTGCGCCACAAAACCAAACTCAAACTCAAACTCTGAGGGAAATTCATCTGTGCAGCCATTTTCCGTGCATGGGAAAGCACCATCGATCTTGATGTTAACCATTACACCAGGTGCAAGGCATTGATGTTTCTTAGGTTGTTTTATCCGAGATGCACAAGTAGCGCACCAATGAACAGTGATTAAATTCGAGAGATGGTGAGCTGTCTGAAGGTGTCGAAGAAGTGAGCATTTAATGGAATGCCATGTCTTGCCCCTGCTTTTGAAAACGCAGTTTTCCTCGGTGCAATCAGTGGGGTTGAAGATAGGGAAGAGGAGGTGAAGTGTGTCGCCCGACCGACACAAAAGAGTAGGACAGGATGGTTGAACAGCAGGTGAAATAGGAATTGCTGGAAGGACAGGATCTTGAGCTTGAGGAGGTTGAACCGTTTGAGAATTTTGCAAGACTTGAGAAACTCGAGAGGATGATGGTGGATTTCGTTTCGGGAAGGGAATCTTATGTTCCCTAAACCTGTGAACTGAAAGCGCTTTTTTGCTTTTCTTAATAATCTGGCATCCCGTTAATGTGCATTTCCATGAACGGAGTGCAGAAGTTGAAGTCAGAGGTCGGTCTTGATTGGATGACAGTAGTCCCACAGCAGAAGTGGAAAGAGGAATTAGATTTACACCACTGTGGTTCCCGGTGGGGACAATATCATCTGTGTTAGAACGACTGTTAGAATTTTGATTGATAGAAATGTTTACAGGTTGAATTTCTTGTTCCAAGTCAGTGGGGACTTGAATCATGGAGGAGCAGATTTCATTTTGAGAATTAGTGCATGAGTGTGCAAGACGAGAAGCACTAGAGGCAAACATTGTTTTGCAGAAGGAGAAGAATTTCTTATTTGATTGGCATTTCCTGCTATATGGAAAGAGATCAAATGAGAGGTGGATCTGTGCAATGTGCTGGGCCAAGATATCCTCAGTAGTAAAAGACTCCTCACAAAACATACATGGAAAAAGTGGGAGCTTACTTGGGACAGATGTGTCAGCAACATCAGTAGGATCAACAATGAGCGGAAGGAGAACTGCAGAATGAATTTCATCAGGAGATGTGACAACAGTTGGAGCCTTAGGAAGGACACATTCATGACTTGCTCGTGATTGAGAAGATTCAAAGGCTTCTTCGCAAACCTCACATTTGAAGGGTTTCGATGGGGGAGAGGTATCACAGCAGCGATGAGTATAGAAATCATTTAATGAAATAAAGTCAGAATTGCAGACAGCACACGCAAATTTATCAGAACTGTGTACAGTCAGGCAGTGTTGACTTAGTAGATGTAGTGTGAGGAAGCCAATTGAGCATGAGGAGCAGCCAGGGTCCGGGTAATTCCTAACGAAAGTGAGCGATTGTTGGACTTGGAATGAAGGCATTTTGAGATCCATATCAATGTGAAGATCAAAAATATGGGCATGTGCCATCGATTCCGATGTGAATTTTTTCTCACAGTATTCGCAAGAAAAGACTTCCACTGTAGAAGTGGTCGGGCGACAAGCTCTCTCATGTGGAAGTAGAGAACAAATGGTGAGAGATGATTGATTTTTAGTAACGAATTGGACGATGCCAATTTCGTCTGAGTCAGGGAGGCCAGAGGATTGCTGTGATGGATAAAGGTCTCGAGGGACATGCGACTCCAAATCTTCCATTTCATTTTCATTTTTAATGATTGGTGGAATTCGAGATGATTTAAAATCAATTTCTAAAGAGAAGTTGGGAAGCGAAGGGCTAATTTGTTCAGCATTATTATGATTAGACACTTCATCATCTGGTTCCGAATCAATAATTTCGAGGAATGAAACATTTTCAGAGAAGTCATTTTCAGGAGGATCAACAGTTTCAACATTTTGAAGAGTTTCAGAGGAGGGATTATATTCATCAGTGGATACATTTGCAGCAGAAACAAGATCAGGCACTTTAGATTCATTGATTTCATAACTAATTACAAGATTATGTACAATTTCTTCAAGGCGACATTCGATTTCGCAATTTTCACCTGCAGGATCATTTTCATTTGACGAATTTAAGATAAATTGGATGGGAGAATTTTCAATAGACAGATTTGCAGGACTTACAATAACACATGTCTTGACTTCAAGTTTTTCATCAATTATGGATTTAATCATTTCATTAGCAAATCTCTCAATTTCATCCGAGATGCAAATTTCATCATCAGTGGTCACATTCAATGGTTGACAGGTAACTTGTGGAGACTGACTATTCCTCTTAACACAATGTTGAGCAGAGGGATCAGTGCAAGTGATGTCAACTATTTCGTTAAGCATTACGCTTATTATGAGAGCATCATTGACAATGAGTGGGCATTCGCCAATTGAGAAGTTTGGTTGGGAGTCACATGTAGGAGTTAGAGAGGAATCCTCAGAAGAAGCAATCGATGGAATGAGGGTAGTGTCCATTTCAATATTTGGAGAACCAGTATTGGTGGCACTAATAATCTCGTAAACATCGGATGGATCACCCGAAGACGAAGACGAAACAGCTAAAAGCTGAGATTGTTGGCGCTTGGCGACCTGGGCCCGGGTTCGATGGCATATCGGAGAAGAACAGGCTGCAATGTTCGACGAAGAGTCCTTCGAACAATCACACGTATTGCTAGACATATTCGAATAGCCACAGAGTGGGAAATCAGTGCTTCGACCAAAGTGTAGTCAGAAAATAAAATGCAAAAGAAGAGAGTGGCGCAAGTTTCACAGATGGAA
>BGPR01025585.1:0-22225 GCA_013235015.1 Araneus ventricosus
TAAATTAAGTAATTTCTTTTTGTATAAAAATATTTAATTTATTTTTTAAAAAATCAATATTTTACATTTTCTTTCGTAGCCATAACTTTAAATAAATCTAAATCGCTACCATAACGAGGGATAAATAGGATCACCAAATCTACCAGTAAATACAGTAAACAACAGGGACGTCTTATCCAATGGTCTAACTGGACCCGGGGGACCCTACAAATTTACTATATTGATTTAATTTTAATTTTGTCCCAGAAAAAAACTTAATTTTAATTATGAAAAGGTGCTAAATTGTAAGGCGTTATTCTGAGAAATAGTTATTACTTTTTTCTTTTCTTTTTTTAATTTATTTTTCTTTTCGTTTTTTTCTTTATTTATTTTTGTTTTCTTTTTTTCTTTTTTTTTTCTTTTTTTTTTTTTTTTTATTTATTTTTGTTTTCTTTTTTTATTTATTTTTGTTTTCTTTTTATTTATTTATTTTTGTTTTCTTTTTTTATTTATTTTTATTTTCTTTTTTATTTATTTATTTTTCTTTTATTTTTTAATTATTTATTTTTCTTTTCTTGTTATTTATTTTTCTTTTATTTTTTATTTATTTTCGTTTCTTTTTATTTATTTATTTTTCTTTTCTTTTTTTTATTTATTTATTTAATCTTTTCTTTTTTTATTTATTTATTTTTTCTTTTATTTATTATTATTATTTTTTTTTTTTGCTTCTCAATTATTTTATTAAGTAGGCATTTTATTTGGACCATAGGGATTCAAAATCCTAGTTGACGTCCTGATAGCGCTCCGAATAACGTCGTCCTAGGGCGCTCAAATTTGTTAAGACGGCCCTGGTGAACAATGAACTCCCTAGATCTTCCTCTATCTGCTCCTCCAATTCCTTCTTTCTAAACCACGCTTAAGATACAGAAAATAACATCTGCAATTTTTGGAAAATAGGGTCAAAAATACCCCACGCTGGTGCTCATGGGCTAGAAGAAAACTCAGCCATCCTTTTACAACGTTCATTTGTACAATAAGAAAGTGCCGTCCTCTATTTTCAAACAACTGAAAGATAATATCTGCAGGCATCCGAGGTCACCCTTGAAGCTACTATTCTTATTGTTCCTCATCAGCAATCAATCTGCCCATCACACCTGTGGTGATTGAAGAGGATAGGAATGAAGCCATCAGCCTGGTGATTACTGTTGTAATATTTTTTTTCAAAAAACAAGAGATAGCTTAATCGTTTGCTGGTACAGAAGACGTACCAACTCTTAAGAGCAGGGTGTCTTCCCTCGACTGTCGCGTTTTGCACACTGTAGTGTTGTAGAAAACCGACTATGCAGTTTGAACACCTTCTTTTTAACCGACTACCTCCAAAATTTGATTCAGATCTACAATTTTACTCGAAGTTACAAGGCATTCCTAATTTCATTTATTTGTGTCTTTTCGTTTACCGAATTACTGCGTTCACAATAACAAGAGCAGACTAACAAGGGAACCAAAAGGCGAGCCGGGCCCAGGGGGTAAGGATTGGGATACAGTCCTCCTTTCGAATTTTGATTGTGGTGACCAATCGGGTGTGACGAAAGTTTTTCCGGTTGCCCTATGCATCTATGCTGCGAAAATTTGTCTTCTAGCAAGTTACTGCAATTTCGATTAATATAATGATAAGGTGACCAACTTTTTTATAATTAAAAGGAGGACATAAATGAATGGAAGAAAAAAATATATCGCAATTAAAATAATCCTTTTATTCATTGCAGCAATAATACACAATACGCTATAATATGATAAATGCATAATAAAGACATTTATAAGACTTTATATTGTAATTATGATTACATGCCTATTAATTGTTATATAAATGGGCACTTTTCCATTAACCCTCCAGCCGTTAGGCTTTCAGATTGCTACGTTTAACGAAATTGTCACGCTGAAAGAGAAGGTTATTCTCCAAGTTGCGAGGTTTTGAACAAAAGGATTTCAACCCCCTTTTGTGGTTATTTTCGCGCCGTAGGGGGGGCTATTAGACCTGCTATCGTTCGGCAGTGACAGATGACTTCTGACCTCGATTCTTTGGAAAGAACCCTTTGTTAGAATACCCTTCTTTGAGTATTCTCAGAAAAGTTGGTCAAACTGACCCTCCCCTGACCACAGACACTCCCTCTCATTATGTCGCCGCGTGACACCTGAGGGGGGGGGGGGGAGAAAAACTTGTAGAAGGAAAATCTCGGGTCTGACACTTATATGCAACTTTTCTTTCCCGAGACGGTCTCGGGTCTGACACTTATATGCAACTTTTCTTTCCCGAGACGGTCTCGGGTCTGCAGTTATGAGAGGAAAAAGTTCACGAACATATCTCGGGCCTGACGCTAGGAGGGTTAAATAAATATTTTTTTGTCAAGTATCATCCTCCAACGATATATTGGAAATATCTAAACAAGCGATATCTTTCGTATTGTATTTTACAGTAAGTACTGCAGATCCAATCTCGATTTATTACTTGTCCAAAAATTGTTAGCAATAGGTAAAACGTGATTAACATCGATGAAATGCGGAGATTTACAGATTAGTCTTCGGATACCAAAAAGGAGGACATTTAGGAGGACACTTTTCGAGAGAGGACAAAACTTACAATAGAAGGACTGTCCTTCCTAAAGGAGGACAATTGGTCACTTTAATAATGAGAATGTGCGAGTTTTATATTCAGAGAAAATAAATGCAAATATGTAGTTCTGTTCATGTCTGTGCTCATTGTTACTGATGAAAATAAAATAATCTTGAAAATAAGAAAAAGAATATTTTTCTTAACCTATGTCAGCGGGCCCTCTGGTGGGCCCGGGTCTCGGAGATTTTGCCCCTCCTGTCCTCCCCACTCGGCCTGCCTGTAGACAGACTGACAGGCGGGCAACTCGTTGACGCATTTGGTCCACAATTTCATACAAAGCCATAATTCTGGTGTTTAAGCCGTATGAGTTATCGTTTACAAACGCACTTGAGAAAATAAAATTCTCAAATATTCTTAGGTTGTGTGTTTTCTGCCATTACGAAGATCACATTCTCGTACTTCTAACTGGTCCACCGAGTATCCCCATGGTACGCGTACCTCCACGGATAAGAGTACCATAGGTTGGAAACCTCTGATCTAAGACATTGCGTTTCTGGATTATCGGAATCACATCCATTAGAGCAAACAGACCAACAAACGGGTCACCCATTGAGTCATTAGATCCAAAGTTTTATACAAAGCCACAATTCTGATGATAAAGCCATATGAGTAGGGTTTCCATACGTCCGGTACGCGTACGATAATTGAAGCAATTATTTTGTCACTATAATTTTAAAATGACTAGCGCCCAATTTTATAATTATGTGAAAGAAGAAAATGATATAATTAAGAAACTAAAATAACCTTTAAAATATGACTGGACTAAAAAGGATTAGGCTTGTATTCTTTTTACTTTCTCGTATACGAAGTATACAAAAAGAAAGTATTGTAATCTTCAAAAAGTTCGATCTCTAAATTTTGACGAATCTCCACGTTTTAGACCTGCCTGAGTCCTAAAAACACAATTTTGGAATTATGTTGTCTGTGAACACGATAACTCAAAAACTATTAAAGCTACAGGGAAGAAATTTTTTTGTGGTTTTTACACATAATTTGTAGGTTTCTATCAAATTTTGGGCAAAAGTCATCCACGGGAAGTCTGTCTGTCTGTGTTCGTGTGAACGCGATAACTCACAAACTTAAATAGGTAGGTGGATAAAATTTGGTACACATTTTTATCATCAGAAATGTAGGTTTTTATCAAATTTTGGACCAAATCCGTCAAAGGGTTGACTGTCTGTCTGTATAATCGTATGCTTTTGAACGCAATAACTTCTTTAAAAAATTACATTGACAAATGAAATTTGGTATATGGCCTTCTTACCTTAATAGTAGATTTGTGTCCAATTTTTGTGTCAATCGGTTGAAAAAAGGCGTTCTAATTGCAAATTTCTTTTTCTTTATCTTACACCCAGCCATTATTGGTAATCACGCCTGCTTCTAATTTCACTTCCGCGTTGGACGACCTCCGGAAATCGTGGTATGACGTTTCGCTAATTTTTTTACACTGCGTTAGGGGTTCTTGTTCGTTTTACTTCCTTTTAGTTTATTTTCTCTACATGTGTTGGGAGTTTACAAGAAAGTTTAGGGGAGTCCACTCCCGCTGGTTTATTATTCTACATGTTGATTTTATTAGATTGTTTAAACTTGATTGAATTTTTATCAGAGTAAAATAAAACATTACCCACCCACTTTTTTCCCCTTTTATTAATTTAGCTCTTAAACCTCCCTTATCAAAGCTTGGCAATTAATGGCAACCCTGCATACACGTCATCGTGTCCATATGGAAGCCGACGGACGGGCAGACAGTCTTCTCATTGAAGTATTTCGTCTATAATTTGACAGAAGTTTGTAATTTTTGTGTAAATACCATATACCAAATTTCACCCGTCTATCCCTTTGCGTTCTTGAGTAACCGTATTCACAGTCATATAGACTTAATTCTAAAAATGCGTGTCAAAATTTTAGACAATTAGGACCAGTGGCGTAGCGAGGGCTTGTGGCGCCTGGGTCATAATATGATTACGCCCCCAGTCATCATCAGTGACTTAGATTGTGTAAACATCGCCCGGGGCTTGGCATTATTTTCGCCGCCTCATCGTATTTGAATTTAAAAAGTGACATAAACGCATTAATGTTTTGTCACCACTGCCAGTGGCGTAGCGAAAGCAAGTGGCGCCCGGAAAATGATAATGATTTTTTTAGCCCAGTCGTAATCAGTGGTTTAACAAGCCTGAATCGCGCCAAGAATATTGTAATATTTTCACGTCTTTTCATCATATTCTGCATTAGCAGTGGGTTTTGACTCCATGGCGCCCCTTAAAATTAGCAGTGGGTTTTGACTCCATGGCGCCCCTTAAAATTAGCACCCGGAGCATCTATGCTAGGGATGGGAAAAACCTACCAGTTTTAACCGAAAACCGGTTTTTTGTTTCGGTTAACCGACTTTTTCAGGCTATTTTTTGTCCTGGTTATAATTGATTTTTTTAAAAATCCAATTACCGGTTAAAAAAAACCGGATCGGAAGATAGGCTTGATTTTAGGTTCGATTAGTCTAAAATTTGCCAAGTTATGAAGCTTTGAATTTCAATCATCTTAGACCAATCAACGATAACCGCTTCCTCGAGGCGTCTGATGTTTGGCGGATTACTGAAAGAGTATTTATGAACAGATTGAATATTGGCCAATGGATTGATTTCCTGTGAAAACAATATTAATAAAAAATTATGTTTACAAACTGCGTTCGTTTCTTTAAAAAACGAAAACCGGTTATTTTGAGCGGTTATAACCTCTAGGTTAAACCGGAGGTAAAAAAAAACTTGAATAACCAAAAACAGGTTATTTTCGCAATAACCGTCATCCATAAACTATACCCCCTTTCCTCCCGGTCGCTACGCCACTGATTACAACACTTTCTAAACTTCGTATACGACACAGTAAAAATAGCGCTGGTATAGTATCTGCACCACCTGCCCTGAAAAGTTTCACCAACCACTCACCGCACCAACAGGAAAAGTTTAATGACCAGCATCCTATAAACAACTCCAGCGATCCCATTAAAAATTTTCGAATAAGTTTCCGAAGTTGTGAAGTGAGTGTGTTCCGATGCGCAGGAGGCGAAGAGCCTCTGCTGAGGTCCTGGAAACTCGAAACAAAGTGGGGGCGTGCAAGGGGGGGAGAGCGGAGGAGCAACACTTTTGGGGAGGACGAGGACGGAGGGTGGAGGGAGGCAAGACGGCCCCGAGCAAAGAAGAAATCGATGCTAATCGATGTGTAGAGGTCGTTGAGAAATGTGTTCTTGAGGCGGCCATTGGAACAGGTGGAATCACATCTTCCGGACTGAAAACAATGAGTGACGAGGGGGCGGATGCAGAGCACCATTTCGGGGGGTTAAAAAAGTGCACCGATGGCTGCTAATTCTCACTCGTGGTCTGTGTAATCTTGTTCATTTGAACATCAGAAATGAAAAATCTTCCGAATCTGGATTCAATTCTGTGTAATGTACCTTTTTACCCTCTTGTAAATGAAATTATGCAAAAAAGTATTGTAATGATCCACCATTTTTTGGAAGAGATGATTTTGATGAATCGCCATCTTTTAGACCTCCCTGAGTTCGATAAACGCATTTTTGAAATTGGGTCTGTCCGTCCGTTGATGTGTAGAAACAATATTTCAAAAACGTAACAAACCAAATGGATAAAACTTCATGTGCAGTCTTTACACCAAAATCGTCAATACCATTCGGGTTTTTACACGAATACCATTTCGGGGGGTTAAAAAAGTGCTTCGATGGCTGCTAAATTTCACTCGTGGTATTTGTAATCTTGTTCATTTGAGCATCAGAAATGAAAATTCTTACGAATCTGAATTCAGTTCTGTGTAATGTATCTTTTTACCCTCTTGTAAATAAAACTATGCAAAGAAAAAGTATTGTAACGGTCTGAATATTCCACCTTTTTTCTAAGAGTTTATTTTGCTGAATCTCCACCTTCTACATCTCCCCGAGTCTGATAAACGCTTTTTTGATATTAGGCCTATTCGTCTGTCGATGTGTAGAAACGACAACTCAAGAGCGTAACAAACCAGATGAATAAAACTTCAGATGCACTCTTTACACCAAAATTCCTATAAAATGCTGAACGAAATCCATCAATGGAAGGTCTGTCTATCAGTCTTTTACTTACCTTATTTCATGTTTGTAGAGTTGGAATTTTGTAAATGATTTTTCACTCTCTCCTTGACGCACTGGCAGCGAGTCGAGGGAGCCGAGGGGGGCAGTCGACCCCCTACTTTTTTGGGGAAATATGAAATTTTTAGTTCATTTTATCTGCCTAAAACTAGGAATTACAAAAAAGCAATAGTGTTCGGGAAAACTAGCTAATTTTTTAACTAAATTTTTAAAGTTTGTTATCCACCCCTATACTTCCGGGTCTTTTGGATGTCTGATTTTTTGCCCCGTCACTTTTCCCACCGCCACTACTCTGATGTGCTAGAGTTCTGAAATCTTTCACACTTGTGAATTTTCGATGAAAGTCCACTATTTTATTAATTTCATAATTGTCAGTTAATCAATTGATTTTTATTAAATATTGGTTTCATACTTGTGACCCGAGTTAGTCGTCAATATGAAAAAAAAGAATGATTATAAGATTCTATAAGATATACAATAATTAATTATTAAATACAGGATGTCCGAGAAGGAACTTTATTATTCTAAACAGTAATAAAAATATGAAAAGGTGAAATTAAATGCAGTTTCCTGTCAAAGAATGAAGAAATCTAACATTTGTTTTCAATGGAGTTCTACGTCAGCTCCTTTAGTAGCCCGAAGAACGTTCAACCTGCAATCGATTTCTCGCAAGTGCTTTCTAACATGAAACACTTGGCGAACTTTGCGATGTTACAGTGAGGATTGCTAATTGCATCCTTCACTATTATCCAAAATGCTCTACGATATTCTTACGATGTCTTTACGATGTTGTGCGGTATTCAGAATATAGTAGCAACATCGTGGAAATATCGTACAATATCTTCTGCTAGTAGAGTTTCCTTTCAAACGGAAGTGTTTGATATGCAGTCTTCCACACAGTGGCGAATCCAGGGGGGGGGGGGTGCTCTGGGGCGGCAGCCCCCAGAATTCTTGTTTTTTTTTTATTTAAAATTACTACAACTGTTTGTTTTTAATCTCCTTTAAAAAAAACATCCGTAATATTGCTTTTTGTCTTGACAGACGCAAATTTTCCAATTTTTGTAGTCATTCCACTCGTACTTGTATCGTTTATGCGATCGAAAACATTTTTTTGGCTAGTTATTTCATTCTGCTTTTTATTAAATTATCGAAAGCTTTGTAGTGTTCTTTATGATTCTTATTGTCAGGTGAGTAAAGTTTGTAAAGTTAAAGCGTTTTGGTTTACACAATCCATGAGGACTGACATTCGTCACGACGATACAAAATTTTTATGACCTCAGCCCCCTCCAGACCCAAATACTGGATTCGCCACTGCTTCCACATAATACAAGAACAAATTCACGGGACTTACGTAAGGAGACAGTGGCCTTCACGACCTATCCATCTTTCGGGAAATATTCTTATCAAGTAAGAGTACAAGACGTGTCCAGTGAGATGGAGCATTTGGAACATGAACCACTTCGATGTAAATGCTTCAATTGTGGAAAAACGTACAAATAAAGAAGATCGCGGTATTCTTCGCCGTTAATCGTTTTCGCCGCAAAGAAGAATGTACCCCGATTACAGCGTCGTGTGAAAGATCCCACTAAGCATGAAGTTTGAGTCTGTCTCGTTTATGTTCGATGGGAATGTTTTGGTTTTCAGAGCCCCATATCTTAATGTTAAAGCGGTGAAACTTTCCAGCTACGTGAAAATTTTCTAAAATAGAGCTGCATTGAAGGTTGAACCAGCGGGAGTGGCCTCACCCCACATTACTTTCTCGCATACGAAAAGTAATGTGGGGTGGGTAAACACCCAGTGGGTAGGCAAATATTATTGGGGTATTTACCCAAGGCCTGGTTATTTTGAGAAAAAAAATTATGAATGGTGATTTACAGTGAAACATATCAAATTCATGAATTCCTGAAACTTAATATTTTGCAAAAAAGAATTGCGTATGTTCTCAATTTTTACGCGCGTTGAGGAACTAGAACTTTATTTAACGTTTTTGACTACGAAATCTTACTGCTGATATCACGCTAGATTCACCATACCTTCCATCTTGAGAATGTAAGAAGGATCTTTGATTCAGGAGTTGCCATAACTTCCGAAGTGCGGCTCGTTGCAATTTCCTGCGTAGACTGCCAAGGTCAAACGCCAACCATACTAACTTTAGTAAAATAAGCGAAATGCTCGCCAACACACAGTGGCTAACCGAAGTAAACTAAACATGCAATTGAACTAAATATGCAATTTGAACACCTGTTTTTTAACCGATTTGAACGAAATGTGGGCACAGATCTATAATTAATGTTAGCGTACGTGATACCAAGTTTTATTCATCTAAGCCAAAGGACTTATGAGATACAAGTATGCGATTATACAGACCGACAGACAGTCAACCCGTCCATTGATTTGGCCCAAAATTTTATACTGACCTACATTCATGACGATAAAACTGTGTACCAAATTTTATCCATCTAGTTTTTGAGTTATAGTGTTCACATGACTTCAGACATACAGACAGACAGACTTCCCTTTGACGGATTTTGTCCAAAATTTGACAGACACCTACAAATTATGTTTAAAGACCACATACCAAATTTCATCCCCGTAGCGCTAATAGTTTTCGAGTTATCGTGTTCACAGACAGACAGACATAATTCCAAAATTGTGTTTTTCGGACTCAGGGAGGTCTAAAACGTGGAGATTCGTCAAAATCTCGAGTTCGAATTTTTTGACGATTACAATACTTTCTCTTTGTATACTTCGTTTGCGAGAAAGTAAAAAACTGTTAGATTTCTTCATTCTTTTGCTGCAAACTGCATGTCATTTCACCGTTTCGTATTTTTGTTATTAATGTTTAGAATAATCTTTCTCGGACATCCTGTATATTAAATACTTTAATTTAGAATATGATGAAATTAGAAGAATTTTTAAAAACACGTCTATTGGTGCTACATATAGCAGAAAAAGTCTTTTTATTAAGAGAAAATATTGAAGTGAAATCGAAATCATAGAAGATTGACTCCGATAAAGAAATTAAAGTACAAAGAATATCATCAGAAAAAAAAATTCCCAAACTATCATTAAGAATTAAAATACATTATGAATTTATCATGTTCGATGCTCCAAAAATTAGCCTGAAAGAATTGATTAATATAAACGAATATTTGCTTATTATCGCGGCAATGTTTTTGCATCCACTCCTATTTTCAGAATCGATCGCTAATTGTGCTAATGGATTACAAAGAAGGGAAACAAATGTTTGAATCGAGAGCATGTGTTGGGCTTCTCCTTAATCAGCTTAACAACGATGCAACGTCTTAAGCTGGAATGAAAATGTGAAGTCATGATGACTTCGATCCGCACACCAACTGAAATCCCTCCGCTGCAAAGACTGCACCTCCTTTTAGAGAGCCAGTTCAGGACCATGCCCGTCCGTGTGAGGTCAGTCGCATCAGTTTAACAATTGGTGAATCTAAGTATGATGCTAATCAAGAAGTGATGAATCTAAGTTTAAAATAATCTCCGTGAGTCAAATTGAAAAATAGCCATAACTACACCATCTACAAATCTTCCGCCGGTTCAAGACCGTGTACCATCCGTGTAAGGTCTGTCGCATCTATTTTAGCACTTGGTGAACCTAGATAATACGCTAGTTCAGAAGAGATAAACCTAAGTTTGAAATAATCTCCGTTATTAAAATTCCAAAATTACCAAAGCTACACCATCTGCAAATCTGGCGCCAGTTCAGAACCATGCACCGTTTCTGTGAGATCTGTCTGTGGTGAATCTATGTACGATGCGAATTCAGAAGTGATGAACATATTGTCTCCGTGAGCCGAACTGATTCCACATTGTTACGTAAATTGAACCAATAAGGAAGATTCCGCATGGGTAGTCAGCAAAAGTTTTTATCAAAAAATTGCTTTAAACAATGAAGGGGTCAAAGAAGAACGTAACGTTTGACAACTGGTTCATAATCGTTTAACCCCCCCCCATCTGCAAATTTGTAAACGCCAATTTTTTTAATCTTCTTTTGTTTTCATTTATGTACATATTTCTTCATTTTAATTTAGCTCTTCTGCAATCAGGGTTTTATATGTGCATATTCCTTGTTTTAAAGGCCGCAGTTGCCTAGTGGTAAGGACTCGGCTTTGGGGCCGGAGGGTTCCAGGATCGAAACCCGATTCCACTAAAGATCCGCCGTGTATGGGGCCCGTCACACGCTAAATCATAACCAGCGACCACACATCCCACCCGCTGGTGTGGCATGGAAGTTTGGAGAGGGGGTGCCAGCTCAGATGTCGTCCTCGGCATCTGACCGTCGTTCGAAATGACGAGGACCGTCCCAAAATAGCCTCCACGTTGCTTCAAAACGGGACTTCAATATAACTAAACCAATCCTTCGTTTTAATTTAGAATTGTTCCATTTTTACGGTCTGTGCTTTTCAGGCATAATGACTTTCTAAACGTTTATTCGTTTGCCGATAAGCAAAAGAAAAATCACTTCTTGAATATCATTGGGATATCTCTCCACCCGACGAGCGATATACCATGATATGCTTTCCTATTTTTTCTCATTTTGTCTTCCGTTATTATCATTGTTTTCAGTTTCTTGTTTTTATTGTTATATGCATATAAATATTTTGATAAAATGTATTTTAATAAATATAATTGTACTTATTTAGTTTCTGTTCTTACAAAATATGCCGATTTCAAAATTGACTAATGTTAGAGTAGGAGTCAGTCTGACTACATGTTTCCATTACAGGGTCATAGTAGTATCGTTTCTATCCCAGGTTAAAAAATCCGATGTTTTTTTTTTAATAAAATGCAAATAAGGTTAGGAATAATTCGAGGTAGAAATTTCTACAGGCTTTTAAAGGAGGACTTGAGAGAAAGAAAAGAAAAAAAAAAAACTACTGTAAAAAAGTTTAAAATATAAGCAAAAAAAAATCGCTTTTATATAGTCTAATAATTTTCTAAGTTTAAGGTAATTTATTTAAAAAAATAATATAAAAATCAGCTAATCTCAGTGAAATAATAGGCATTTTCGTAGTCAGAAAATACAAGTGTCTTGGGTTAGAAAGAAACATCTCCAGTAACTAGAGGGTGGCAGAAGCTAGAGAATGCTATAAGTATTTTTTCATATTCCATTCGCCCAAGTCTCTTTTGTGAATTCTGCGACTTATTTGGGCTTGCGTACTGTCGTCGAAAACAATGATTTCCGCTGTTTGAAAAGATACGGAATGATAAAATGAATATATTTTTCCATTCACGTTGATATAAAATTGATTAACCACTTCGGTTAAAGTGACCATTGAAGGAAAACGTTTTTAAAATATTTGATGATGATTTTAGCGTTTTATTTAATTTTAACAAATGCATCAACCCTATCCGTTTCATGATGTAGCAGCAGATAAAAAACACCCGTTTTTTTATATAAAATAATTTATTTAGCTGTTGTACATAAATTTTCGAAGAAGTAGTCTCTTGCCTGCTTCAAATATTAATTCAATTTCAATCATTCACGTTACCCTCTACAGTCTGCACCTCGAGATACAAAACGCCTGAAAATAATTGATAAAGCCGCATTTAGCTCTAGTGTTTGAAATATGAAACTGAATATTGAAATTTCGTCACAATAGTTTCATTACAATAATTTCGTTACAATGGATATTCTTTTGTTTCAAACACATTAAAGGAATAAAATCGAATAGTTCTGTTATCTTTCTTACGCATTACGTAAACCTGCCGGGGATTTTTTTTGGATTCAAATCAACTCACGTAACTTCACATGTAATTTAACATGCAACTGTATGTAGTCATACACTTTTTCTCCTGCAAGATGCGCAGTAAACCGACATAGGCCTCCATCATGAGACAATGTATCGGGGTTCAAATGGTTATAACACACCGACAATTACTCTCAATCAGAAGGCATCGTTGTGGGACACAAGAAGGTATTCCAGCGTTAACGAATTCTTTTATTAAAATGCATCAGAAACTGTAAATTAGATTCAACACTTAAAAATAGCTTAAAACAAGATTGAACATAGAAGCAGTAAATGCAAGGTCATGAAGTAGTCACAGAAATCGCAACTGCATGAACACAGCTCCAACGCGACTGGAATGCATGCACAAGGCGGTCTCAACAAGACTGCTTCATAGTTCGCTCTGCTCAGTTATATAATGCTGCCAGAGATCAGTTCCGCAGTTACGGGTGCAGACGTCAGGAGTCGCCACAAATGAATGAATGAACTACATTCGCGCAATATATTACTTTCAGAATTATCTCAAAGCTTCCATGATGATGTAAAACAGGCGAACCATTCTCCCCTCGACTTTCTCATATACTTATGCAATAAGGTGCGTTTTATGCTTGTAGTATACTGTATACCAGGCGGAATGTTCTCCCCTCGACTTTCTCGCATACTTATACAATATAAGGTACGTTTTATGCTTGTAGTATAGTGTGTACCAGGTGGAGTGTTCTCCCCTCGACTTTCTCGTATACCTACGCAATAAGGTGCGTTTAATGCTTGTAGTATAGTGTGTACCAGGCGGAATGTTCTCCCCTCGACTTTCTCGCATACTTATACAATATAAGGTATGTATTATGCTTGTGGAATTATGCTTGAATCTGAACCAGGTGGAGTGTTCTTCCCTCGACTTTCTCGTATACCTACGCAATAAGGTGTGTTTTATACGTCCGGGTCACCAATGGGAATGTTGGCGTGTCGTCCCAAATGACTATATGTATCATAATTAGAAGCAGAAATCCGTCTCCATATGGGTAAAAAACTAAATTATATTTATTCACAATCACCCTACGAACAACAATATCATCGTTCGTGTTCTCACAGGCATTAAGCAACTGTCTACAAGAAACACTCTCACGGAACAAAGATCCGCACCGCCATCTGGTGGTCGGTTGTTTCACAAAATATCAATGATAATAAAACAATTGCAATAAAAATGATACAATTATAATAAATAAAAGTGCAATTTCAACAGGTAGGGCACCTCTCTCTGTAGTATAGTGATGACAATCGAGTATGCATATTGAACTTCTTTCCTTTAACCAACTGTTACAAAACTTTAGAGAGGGTATTTTAGAGTTTATATTACACCAAATATCATTTCGCTAGCTTGTAACATTAATGAGTTGTTGCATTCCCACACACACGAATACCAGATTTCATTCATTTCAATCGTAAAATTTTTGAGTTATCGTGTTCCATACACAAGCATAGACAGACAGACAATCTACCCTTCGACAGATTTGGTTCGAAATTGGATGCACAACTACAATTTTGATATAAAATCACATTCTGAAATTCACCGTTTAAATTTGTTGCGTTACGTTCACAAACATGAGTAGATAGACCAACAGATTGACAAATTGTCGATGGATCAGGTCTCGCATCTGATGCAGATTTGCAATTATAGTAATAAAAATTTGCTAATTTTCATCTACGAAGCTAGTAGCATTTTTGAGTTCTTGTGTTCGCATGTACGCGAATGGAAAAAAGAAAAACTTGCCATAGATGGATTCGTATAAAATTTAATAGGGATCTATAATTTTGGGTTAAAGACCACATAACAGATTTCATCCGTCTGGCTTGTTATGTTTCTGAGTTGAATGGTTTGCAGATACAACGATCGACAGACAGTCAGGAAAAATTGCAAAAATTGTTTTTCTGGACCAGGGGAGGCCTAAAATGCGTTGATTTATCAAAATCTGGAAGTTCAGTTTTTTGAAGATTTTAAAAATCTCGCTTTCTATGGAGTTTACTTTTTTTGAAAGTTTTATAGCGAATATAAGTGAAGGATTTATAAAAAGAATAAATGTATGGGGGTATGAAAACTAAGAAAATAATATATATACAAGAATAAGAAAGGTATAAGAATAAGAAACGAACATATATAAGAATAAGAAAGGTAGAAGAATTAGAAAAGAATAAGAATGAGAAAGTACGAGAATAAAAAAAAGAATATCTGTAAGAATAAGAAAGGAATAAGAATAAGAAAAGAATATCTATACGATCAAGTATGGAATAAGAATAAAAACAGAATATTTATAAGAATAAGACAGGAAAGAATTTCTATACGAATCAGAAAGGAATAAGAACAATAAAAGAAAAATTGAATTAAGAACATTCAGTTATTCCTTTGTTCTCAATATTCAATACTCCTAACTGAAAATCATCATCCTAGATCGCAGAAAAGTAAACTTTTCTTTTCACAGAAATGTTTGTTTCTGCATTTTTCTAAGCTGTCTCTGCTATCACCAGCTTCAGACAGAGACATCTCCTTCTTTCTCGGTGTGGCTCAGTTGTAACAAGTCTTTTCTCCCTCTCCTACGACGCGGGATGGGGAGCTGGAAGGGAGCCAACTTGCCTCACTTTTTTGCCGAGCAGCAACTGGCAGGGAACTCGACATTCATTCACATCGCTTCTGCCGCCGAAACGACGAGGGGAAGTCGGAAGAAACTCGAATGTTCCAGTAGTTTTACTAGCGTTATTCATTTCAAAGAATTTGGCAGGGCTTTTCTTAATTAGATAACGGAAGATTTTCTCTTCCAACTTGCACGAAATCACTTTTCAAGTCGCTCCAATTTGGAATGAGTGTCTCAGCCGGTCGAACTCGCAACCATTCGGGCAGATTGGATGTGTCTGGGAAATGCAAACAACTTTTCGCCATTTTGGAAAGTTTTCAAAACAAATTAAAGTTATGCTTTTGGAAAATGGGGCAGACCCACTATTTGTTTTTCTTCTGAAACACGAGTTTGCGAAATATTAATGAAAAGTTCTTGACGCACGCTCTATTCACCATGGCATTTGTACAACGCATTCCTAATATTTGCTATTCATTATGTAAATATAGCTGGATGGAATGTAGAATATTCCTTGAATTGCATGTCATTCCAATCATATCGTAATACCAATAAGATATCTTTTATTACTTTCGGATGTTAGCATTTAACGCGTTCGACGTGTGAATGATAGAGCATTCATTTTCATATTAATGCAAAATGGCGTGAATGCCGTAACATTGAAATTTATATACCACGTTAACATTATCATGCGTCCAACCTTAATTTTTTAAGATTATTATACACTTTAAAGTAGACTAAGTAGTTCATGGAGTCATATTGTCTTTTCTTTGTGTGTTTAAAAATTTTCGTTAGATGACACATTGCCTAAATTGGAAGTGTAACACTTCCATAACATCTGTGTCCAGTAGGCTTAATAAATCTCCTGCATCAAAATGTTTGAATTGCGTACTTTCCAATCATATCATAACACGAGCAAGATATCTTTTATTACTTTCGGAAATTCGCATTTAACACGTTCGCGGAAGTGAATGATATAGCATTTATTGTAATTTTGATGAGAAAGGGTATGAATGTTATAACATTGAAATTTATATGCCACTTTAACATTATCATGCGTACAACCTTAATATTTTGAGATTATTATATACTTTAAAGGAGGCTTAATATTTCATGGAGTCATTTTGGCATTTTTTGTGTGTATTTGGGAATTTCTGTTTGATGGAACATTGCCTAAATTAGAAGAGTAACACTTCCATAGCTTCTGTATCCAGTAGGCTTGATAAATCGTCTGCATCAAACTGTTTACTGTCCACGAACATGTTAACCCATTAATACATAGCATTCTTTTTTAGGAACGCTTCTAGAAAGATATTATTAATTGATTGGCATAATTTTTCCTGCAAGATTTCACAAAAAAGTATTTTTTAGTATTCGTTTCTTCTATATTCAGTCCATGGCAGTACATATCGAGCGTTTGATTGATAATGGAGCCGTTTTATTTTCCTGTCAGACTCGAATATTCAATTACAGTAAAGCACCGTTTATACGTCTTTCAAGGGACTGACATAAAACGACGTATAAATGAAAAGGGACATAATCGAAATTTACTAAACAACTTTGATTATTACAAATTTAATGATACTAATGCAAATACATTTAAAAGTATTACTAATATAATAGCCCAGAGATCTCTCGGTAACGCTCTGACGTCACCAACAATAAAACTCGCACCGTAGCACTGCGAGACATTAAACAGCATTATTTCATTGTTATAGAACCTAAATTTCATTAATTTTAAATTTAAAAGAGTAATTATCGTTCTAATTTCAAATTTAATAGCTCTAAGATCGTGAAATAAAATTTGCTATCCATTGACATAAAATTTATCTCGCTATGATCAATAGTTCCCGAGAAATTTTAAATTATATTAAAACATATATTTCAAATTATTTTCCGTTTTTCAGTAGAAAGTAGTAAATTACATCAGTGATATATCATGCGCGTGATATAGTTTGGACACCATCTGATTATTTATTGCAATCGTGATGATATTATTTGATAACATTTTTTGGCAACGTTTGACAAGCAGAGTTTCGAAAACGAATTCCTTTGAAATTTTAACTTACGTTTGACAAGCTGAGAATTTCATGGTTATTGAATTATAATAAAATTGTTAAACAACGAAAAATACTTCACACGGAATGTTGCTTACCAAGAGGTTTTTTAAATAAAGAAATATATAAATAAAAAAAAATATTTCCTGTCATAAAACATATGCTTGTTTTATTTGTTTTCAATCAATGTTAAACATTTCTCTCGCATATATATCTGTTTAAACACGTCAAATTTGAAGGGAAATCACCCGAATGAAGAGGCAATTTGCACCCGTCATACCATGACGAGTGATTTTCTAGTTAATTATAAAGTTAGTTAAGATAGTACTAGAACACTTTATAGTACTAAAATAATAATTAAATTTTAAAATTAAAGATTTATCGTAAAAGTGAGAAAGATCATACCTTTATTACATATCTTGAATACTAATTATACCTATCTTATACGATTTATAAGCCTGCATTTAAGCGTTTAATTTTAAAAAAATCTTTAGCCGTCGTCTGACGTGCTGATTGCCTGTGAATATTCAGTACAGCATTATGAATCGAATTAAATTCACTGAATGGTTTTTCACTATTCTTTTGACAAAAGAAATGAGTTCGAAGGTTTTCAATGGAGTCCATCCGCGTCTTTAAAGGGAGGTGGAATAACTTCACCATCGCTTTAATTAGCATCAAACAATTTGTCTTCTATTAATTCATAAACTGTGAATAATTACGAAGTCATAGTGTCTTTTTCACAGTTCACGTACTAGAAAGGAGGAAATTTTCACATGTTAGAACGGGGGAAAGACGTATGACAGCAGCTTTGCGTCGTATAAACGAAGTTCTTTGTCATTACAATGAATACGAATGAATCGGGACTGTGATGAAACGACGTATAAATGTAAACGACGTATAAACGGTGCTTTACTGTATTTATCGATTAATTTACTTGCATTTAACAGATATGTCAGTAAATATAATTGTAAGAAAATTTCTTTTTTTGGAATTTCACACACTTTTAGGTTCTGATAGTTTTATTTTGCATTAAAAAGACTTTGCCTAAATAGGGACTCTAGGCTTAGGACATTAAAACATAAATTTTTCAGGCAAGATTTTTTAAAATAATTTTTAGATGATTTCATGACACGTAATATTAGTATCCAAAATATTATTGAAAAAAAAGCTATTGCGCATTAATGGGTTAATACTTACTTGCGACTTTACTCTTTAACCCCTTATTTCCCGAGGGTATTTAAAATTACTACTTTAACCATACTTATATCTTCGTCATTTGACCGTTTTTTCTGACAGTATTTACATGAATGCAAGGAATGTAGTTCCGACAGCTAGCAGTAAATTGCAGATGAAGACGAAAGTTGATTTTTAATTATTTATCTAATTAATTAAATTATTTTATTTAATTAAAAACGTTTTTCATCTTTCCTGGTGTTATTCTGCATTAAAACGTATCTAACCCAGATAGCACGTAAGTTTGCAGCAAGTTTGATTTTGACTTGTCATGGCAAAATTTGACGCGTCAAACTTGAATCGAACTTGTGACAAGTAGCGCCATCTCTTTGCAAATCAAACTTGCTGCAATTTTGCAAAACAAGCTTCCTGCAAAGATAGCACAATAAAGAGATAATTATCTTTGTCTCTGTTTTAAAAAACATCCGATTTTTAATAGCATCTCCTAGACCGTAATTCTTTTTTATTAATTCAATAAATCAATGATAATTTGTGAAAAAAATAAATTTTTTATAAAAAAATTTTTTGAAACATTTTCCATCTTTTTACTAAATATATCACTCTCACTTTAAAGAAAACTATGTCGCCTTTTTCTTAATGTTGAAATTTTAACGTTTATAAACAAAATTAAATCTAAAAAACAGTCAGTGTTTGTTGAACAATAATAACTAGACATTTTGTCCCATTTTAAAGTAATTACTTTTAACTCTAATTTCATAATTTATTCTACTAGCAAAAAGTAGTTATTAGCGAAAATCGCTCTCTCTTTGACTTCAAATCATATTCTCAACTCAAAAAATTAATGAAATCCAGAAAATAGTTAAAAATAAATCGTATACGAATCGAATCGAACGATGTATTAGCGAAATCTATCTTGTATTCACAGAGTTCAACTGGCTCAATGGTAGCGTCTCCGCTTCGGAACCGGGAGGTCGCGAGTTCTATCCTGGGTTGTGTTCGTGTTCTGTTTTTGCTATAATTTGCAATGAGTTTGACACCACAAACTTGCTGCAAGTTCGTTTCATGGTGACTTCGGAGCTTTCGTTAACTTGCTGCAAGCTTACTGCAAGCTTGCACTCTTGTCACGACAAATTTGTCGCAAACTTGCACTCTTGTCATGACAAATTTGTGGCAAGCTTGCTGCAAACTAAAATTGCTATCTGGGAATGAGGTCAAAATAAAATTGAAAAGTTGCTGGTAAGTTAATTCGGTATATAAAGGGTAAAGTGGTTACTTACACATTTCATAAGTTTTTTTAAGCAAGGTATTTCTGTTTTGCGACCTTTCGACTAGAATAGGCCCGATATTTAGGAGTCTATACTATACTTTTATTAGAAAAAGGAAAAGATCTTCAGAGTAATCTTTTCATTACAAGCAACGGCATATCGGCTCTATAAAGAATGAACTGTCTGTAATCGCTGTTTTTGTACCAACGAGACTTACTTTATGCGCTCAGAAAAGGCTAATAAAGTAGCGATTTAGTAACGACTAGCAGACGAAATATAGAGACTCGCACCCAGGGGAACTCAGTAGATGCGTCGCTAATCTAAAACATGTGTTCTGGAAGGCGGTCTTATCGATAGGAACGATTATGTCACGTTCGGCTTTAATAACCAACCGCAGTTACGGTTACGCAAGAAAATGCTGCCTTCTGAACTACTGGAATTAATATACAGTGAAACCTCTCTGAGCGGCCACCCCTCCGTTCCGAGAAAAATTGGCCGCTCAGAGGGGGTGGCCGCTCTGAAGGGTTTCGTTACAATTACAAGATAATTGCTATAATACATAATATAAACAAGTCTGACACATATTTCTTATTTAAAATGAAGTTTGAGACTTATCTAAAGAGAAAATAGTACTTTATTTAATAATTTTTTACAATTTTTGTGAAAAGGATACAATTTGTGACTGTTTAGTTGTTGTGAAGTTTTTACCTCTTTCTCGGAAAATTCTCTATAATACTCTCTTTCTAAAATGCTCTCTTTCCCTATTACCCTTCTCCATTTTTTCAAGTTCGTTTTTCAGTTTAAAAAGTAAATCTCTAGCCGATGCGTTTGTTAAATGGGATGGGCGAACCCACCCGGCGGCCGTTCAGAGGGGTTGGGTGGCCGTTGCTAGGGGTTATTTTAACATTAGGTCTATGGGCCGAAAAATCCGTGCCAAGAAAAATTGGCCGTTAAGAGGGGTGGCCGCTATGTAGGGGTGGCCGTTCGAAGAGGTTTCACTGTACTACTTTATTTTCTCGTATGCGAAGTATACGAACAGTGGCGTAGCGATGATGAGTGGCGCCTGGGCCATAATGTGATTTTTCCACCCCCATGTCATTATCAGTGATTTAGCTCGTGTAAACGACTTCCGAGGCTCGGTATTTTTTCGCCTCCTTATTGTATTTGGCTTTGATAATAAATATAAAAAAACCAATACATTGAAAAAGAAAAGAATGATTTTTTCTCAAAAATCTGGAAGTCAAAACAAAAATCGTAAAAGCGTGAGGCGCTGAAAACAATAGGAGAAAGATATAAAACCACAATGATTATCATAAGAAACGAAATATTATTAAACATTCGTCGTATAAAATATATTATAAATGTGATTACAATTCTAATTTACTTGCAGCTTTTCTACCTGCGCCTCATGCTTTTCAGATTTTTGTTTTGACCTCCAGATTTTTGAGAATTTTTTTTTCTTTTTTAATGCATTGGTAAAAACTTTTTTTAAAAGTTTTTTTTATATTTATTATTTTCTAGTTTTTACATTTATATTGCATGGCAAGATTTATATAATGAATGTTTAAGAAAATTTTGTTTTTTTATGACATTCATTGTGGCTTTATAAGTTTCTTCTATTGTTATCAGTGCCTCACGCCTTTGCGATGTTTGTTTTCACTTATTTTTATTGAAACATTTAAATTACTGTGTAAAGTATTTTAGTTCTCAAAAATACTATGAAAGGCGCCACTGAAACCTACCAAGTGCAAACGTAATTTTGCGATTTTTTTAAAATTGATAATTGATTGAGGGCTCAGAAATTATTAAAATATTGCATTGTCAGCAAGACTCAGTAAATATACAAAATTTCAGAACTCTAGTGCATTAAGAACTGAGTGAAAAATCGATCACAAAATTCCAACCTTACATACTTACAAACATGAAACATTTCGAACTTAAAAAAAGCGTTTAAAAAGTGACATCAACTCATTAACACATTATCACCATAGCCAGTGTCGTAGTGAGAGTAAGTGCTTCTCGGAAAATAATACGATTTCTTTTATCCCAGTCTTCATCAGTGGCTTAACAAGAGTAAATGGTGCCATGGGTATGATATTGTTTCCACGCCCCTTCATCATATTTATCTTTAAAAATGGCATAAGGCAGAAATGTTTTGACTCCTTGGCGCCCGGGGCTTCTGGCCCCCCCCCCCCCCAGGTTTCTGCACTACTGCTTTCAGACCTCCCTGACTCCTATAAACACATTTTTGGAAATATGTCTGTCTGTTGTCCTTAGGTCGGTCTATCGGTCTATAAATGGCTTTTTCAGGAAATATGTCTATGGGAATCCATTCTGTTCGCCCGTCATTGTGAGCACAAAGACTCAAAAGTTCAAACAGCTAGATGGGTGAAATTGAACATATAGATTTATCATTAGAGCTGTAGATCTGTATTAAATTTTCGACCGAATCCGTCAAAGAGTTCATCTGTCGGTCTGTGTATGCACACTGAAGTATGTGAACCAATAATTCGAAACCCAACGACTAAGACAAACCTAACAACAACA
>BGPR01025586.1:0-16281 GCA_013235015.1 Araneus ventricosus
TATGTCAGACATAAGGTCTTAGTCAAAGATTTAAAAATTTACATTCCACAAAACAATTTCCTTGAGATGATCTTAAGCTAGAAATTGGTATGAAAAGCACTTTTAAATTTTTTTTCATATACAATTGTAATATATTAGAGTAACCAGCGGGAGTGTTCTCCCCTAAACTTTCTCGTATACTTCCCCAAAAAGGTACCGTTTCCCCTTCCCCCGCGTGGCTAAAAAAATTCGAACCTACTGTTACCCAGAATCCAATGGCTATCAGAAGGTTTTTCATTATAGTGATTGAAAAATATCCAGGTAAAGAATCAAATTCAAAGAGATGCGTACCGAATAAAATGCATGTATCACACACTTCCACTCTTACCGGCTGAAGGACGAACTGGCGTAATTCGCTACTCAGCAATGAAATTCCGTTCCTTTCGCGTGCACAGAAGATTGCTTGCAGTACGCATGCGCGTGGAGATAACGATTCTCTTCAGAAGTAAATTATACGGACCGACAGACCAGTCAACCCTTTGACGGATTTGGCCCAAAATCTTATACGGACCTACATTCGTAACGATAAAACCGTGTACCAAATTTTATCCATCTAGTTATTCAAGTTTTTGAGTTACAGTGTTCGCATGACCGTGGGCAGAAAGACAGACAAACTTCCCGTGGACGGATTTTGTCCAAAATTTGATACAAACCTACAAATTATGTGTCAAGTTCACGTACCAAATTTCATCCCCGTAGCTCTAATAGTTTTCGAGTTATCGTGTTCACAGACAGACATAATTCCAAAATTGTGTTTTTCGGACTCGGGGAGGTCTAAAACGTGGAGATTCGTCAAAATCTCGAGTTCGAATTTTTTGAAGATTACAATACTTTCTCTTTGTATACTTCGTATACGAGAAAGTAAAAAGAGAGTTCTTTCCATAATTCTAAATGTATACTGGGAGAAGGAAACCTGTACTTTTCATTTGTGCAATTATTACTCTTTTTCAGAAAGCACTACATTTATAGGATATAGTTCAAGGTCGTTTTGAAGTCAAACTGCTTATAAATTCACTTCGATAGCATGTTAGGCCTTTTGCCTAGGGTAATATAGAAATCGTGTTCCAATTATTATTCCATACAATTTGGCGACAGACGTTGCATATACCGTTGCATATAAATAACAATAGGCTGCCTTGCAAAGTGGTTTGAACTTATTCACAAAAAATGGATTCGCGCCCCCCCCCGCCCAAAGAGCTGCACACAGAAAAGTTAAAAATAACCCTCGAAAAAGAAAAAATAAATGGTCCAAAGTTGGAAGTGCAACAATGATTTTATTTGCACCGCTATCATTTGGCTGTATTTTTTAATTATTTTGAATAATTTAATAATTGTTTAATAAAATTTTCTTACTACATTTTTGACTTGTTGAAAGAAAGAGTGTTAGTAAAGAAATTTTTTAAGCAAACAATAATTGTTTTAAATAATTAATTTTAATTAAAAATAACTTTAAATTATATTCTTAATTATTTCCCTTCTATCTATTTACTCAACCTTTGGGGAAAGAACGAGAAAATCCCGCAGTACAGGATTAAAACATAAACTAAGGTCTGAACTTTTTCTCCCATCAGTGCTGCAGTTGCAAACTAAGCAGTGCCGGAACGCTCTAACCTCAGTGACAAAAATAGCCCTGTTTCTAAGGAGGTTTTATTAATATTTCAATTTATTTTTCGTTAAAAAACAGTGCCGAAACGGCCTTCCGGCTCCATTGCACCCCTGTCTCCCTTAATTCCCAGGGCCAGATCGGGACCTATAGGTAATACAAGTTTCGGGGGTCTCACTGTCACCAGTGGCGTTTTTTTGCACAGGTGCTAGAGGTGCTCGCCTCGTACCTAGATATCCCTAGGGGGCTTCAAAATCTATTCGATTTACATCACAGTGCTAAGCTGACAGCGAATTTACGACACTGGGCATTGGGAGAGGGCCTAAAAAATTTTGCGCCTGTGGCCCCATATTGTCAAAATCCGCCACTGACTGTCACTCCCCAATTTTCAAAACCATATATTGTTTGTATTGATTTCAATTTAATCTTTATATGTACGAGTTTTCTGGTTTGTTTATTTGCGTGTAAGTAGGACTTCCGCTTCCGGTAATAATGTTAAGTCAATGGGAATCTTCAAAATTTCAACACTCTGTTTAGGATATTAATTAATGTTTAAAGTAGGGCTTTTTAATGTTTTGCCTTAAGAATACTTTGAAAATATTAAATTTAATATTTCTATTGTTGTAGCGCTCAATGTTTACTTAAAATAAGAGCCTAATTTAGTGGAAAGGTTGCCAAAATTATTCTTTATCGATCTTTTCATCGACATCTAAGATTTGTTTGGCGGTTAAATTTGTAACCAAACGATTTTGATAATCACTGGCGGTTAAATTCTAAACCAAACGATTTAGCTAATTAATTTAATATTTCTATTGTTGTAGCGCTCAATGTTTACTTAAAATAAGAGCATAATTTAGTGGAAAGGTTGCCAAAATTATTCTTTATCGATCTTTTTATCAACATCTAAGATTTGTTTGGCGGTTAAATTTGTAACCAACCGATTTTAATAATCACTGGCGGTTAAATTCTAAACCAAACGATTTAGCTAATTACACTAGTTCTATTTCGAATTTTAATGCTTTGAGAGCTTTATTTTAACCGTTTTAAAAAGAAAGGATTACACAAACTCAAAGAACACGGAATTCAACGTTTTGTGTACTAAAGAAAGAACTGATTCGACTTGGCGCTTGATACAGTTGCCAAATAGATTTGGCGATTGCTTAAATCGGAAGGTTAACGGAAAACGGTCTATGAATCCAAAATAAACAAACTAGCAAACTCGTCGATAAGAAGTTTTAAGTTGCAAATTTCGACAATTTGAGAAAGCAAAATATTTCGTTACGAATCACTTTCAGTAAGAGACTTGGTTTCATTATCTCGCGTTGATAAAAATGCAAAATTAGAAATTAATGTAATTTTGTACAAAATAGTAAAAAAATGACAATACTTTTTAACGCAATCTAAATTTTATTTAACTACAGGATCGGATACTTTTTACATTATAAAGCAAAATACTTTTTCAGAATTATAAAAC
This sequence comes from Araneus ventricosus, assembly GCA_013235015.1. Lineage (NCBI taxonomy): Eukaryota > Metazoa > Arthropoda > Arachnida > Araneae > Araneidae > Araneus > Araneus ventricosus. The sequence goes on from BGPR01025586.1 coordinate 3,117, forward strand.
CTGCAAATGGTAATTAATTTTATTGTTGTTAGAATAATGTTTCCAAAATGCAAACGATACTCCATTTTAATTTCGATAAGTACGAGTGTTGCGGCCTTTGTAAATTACAGTGGCGAATCTAGGATTCGGATCTGGAAGGGTGCTGAGATCATAAAAATTTTGTATCGTCGTGACGAATGTCAAACCTCAAGACTAAAGTAAACCAAAACTCTTTAACTTTACAGACTTTACTCACCTGACAATAAGAATCATAGAGAACAATACGATACTTTCTATATTTAATAAAAAATACAATGAAATAACTAGCCAAAAAATGTCTTCGACCGCGTCAAAGCTACAAGTACAAGTGGAATGACAAAAAAAAAATCGGAAAATTTTCGAGCCTGTCAAGCCAGAAAGCAATGTTGAAACGTTTTCATTATTTTTTTAAGGACGGAAATTAAGAAAAAACAGTTGTAATGATTTTAAATAATATCAAGAATTCTGGCTTGGCTCTGGGGGGGGCTGTAGCCCGATAGCTCCCCCCCTTGGATTCGCCACTGGTAAATTATATTACTTTGAATTATACCGCAAAAGAAATCTCGAGACCTCGGGGCCCCTAGTTAGTTGCTTATTTTCCCCATTTAATAATCTAGCCTGTTATTTCCGTACAAATCTGTATACATACCACAAAAAGCAATCTTTAAAGCCTCCACTTCTTCTATTGTGGATGCCTTCACTGATGCAGCAACAAACAGAGTCAAGTAAAGAAACGCGCCTAGAAACATTTTTACCCGCTGTCTGAAAATTCGTTGTGAATCTGTTCGAAATAAAATACCAAGGAATGATTCGCTTATTTTATACTAATGATGCACGAAAATCTTTATAGGGCATTCATGCCCTTGGTACCTCCTGCTGCGCTGTCAGGCCAGAAAGTGTGTCACAAATATTTGTTCGATTGGAAAAAAAATCTTAGTGATGAGATCGGAACTTTGCTGCTGTCGAATTTCGTCGCAGTTGCGAAAACTGAGTGAGGAAAGACCTCGATTGAGAAAAATGGGAGTTGTACGACGTTAAATAATGAAGGATAGAAGTACATATTCATAAATACGCATTAATTAACAGTTGCAAAAGGAATTGTCGTTGGGAAATCAATCCAATGCCTCGCAAAGGGGAGATATCGAAAAAGAATTTCTTTATTATTATTACCATTATTCTGTCGTTTGGGTAATTATCGACGCTGCTGCAGAGTTAATAGATTTCATCTCTGCTTTAAAACCAGCGGGAGTGTGCTCCCCTAAACTTTCTCGTATACTTCCCCAAAAAGATGCCGTTTCTCCTTCCCCCGCGTGGCTAAAAAAATTCGAACCTACTGTTATCCAGAATCCAATGACTATCAGAAGGTGTTTCATTAAAGTGATTGAAAAACACCTAGGTAAAGACTAAAATTCAAAGAGATACACATCTATCGCACACTGCTAAGTTAAACTCTTGCCGCCTCGAGGACAAACTGACGTAATTCGCTCCTTTCGCGTGCACAGAAGATTGCTTCCAGTACGCATGCGGATAACGGATTGGTTTCAATAGAAAATTATATAGACCGACAGACAGTCAAGCCTTTGACGGATTTGGCCCAAAATTTTATACGGACGTACAATCATGACGATAAAACTGTGTACCAAATTTTATCCATCTAGCTATTCAAGTTTTTGAGTTATAGTGTTCACATGACTTCGGACATACAGACAGACAGATTTCCCAGTGACGGATTTTGTCCAAAATTTAATAGAAGCCTACAAATTATGTTTAAAGACCACATACAAAATTTCATCCCCGTAGCTCTAATAGTTTTCGAGGTATCGTGTTCATAGACACATAGACAAATATAATTCCAAAATTGTGTTTTTCGGAATCAGGGAGGTCTAAACCGTGGAGATTCGTCAAAATCTCGAGTTCAAATTTTTTGACGATTACAATATTTTCTCTTTGTATACTTCGTATACGAGAAAGTAAAAATAATAATAATCTAATTTGATAACATAATACTGGGCGCATTCATATAGGCGGTGTGCAATTTAAAATGATTGTAACTTTGAAAATATAAGTGATGCAAAAAAAATTGTAAAAAAAGTTTTTAAATTTATTTATTTATGGAAGAAAATGCACACTAAAAGAAAGATTTCACTTACAGTATTGTATGACAAAAATTGCACATCAAAGAACAAAAATTGATGACATAAAAAATAAAGACAACACCAACTAAAGTGCATTGTTAAGTACACTGAATCTTTTTTTTTTAAATATAGTAATTACTCAATCCAATACAAAACACTAAACATATTAAGAATTCAAAAGTGATGAACACTTACTTTTGAAAACCTTAAACGACATAAGAAAAATATCCAGGTCTCCAGTATAATTGATAAAAATTTTGTAAAATTTATACAGAGAGAAATTATTAATATAATTAAATTTGGCGTATATATTTTTCAAATAATCGGTTATTTCTAAAGGTTCTGGTCGGCACAACAAAATGATTTTTTTTTCCTTTCTTTTTTTGTCTTAGAATTTTTTTTAGAAACTGAACTTAAAAGTTGTTTATTTTTCAGAATCACTGTTGACCAAAGGTTTCATTAGAAGAGAAAGTAAATTGCGTTCTTAAGTTGGCTGCATTTAAAATCTATGCCGCTCTGTAAAAAGTTATTTCTTTTTCAGATCCTGTTGATCAAAGGTTTCATTAGAGAGAAAAGTAAATTGCGTTCTGGTGGTTGGCTGCTAATATCTGCTCTGCTGTCCAAAAGTATTTCTTTTTTCAAGAATCAGCCTGTTGACCAAAGGTTTCTAGAAGAGAAATAAATTGCGTTCTTAGGTGGTCTGCCATTAACTGTGACGCTTGCTGTCTCAAGTGATTTCTTTTTCATAATCACTGTGATACAAGGTTTCATTAGAAGAAAGTAAATTCAGTTCTTAGTTGTGGCTTGCATTAAAGATCTGTCACTGCTGTCAAAAGCGTGTCTTTTTTCATAATCAGCTGTTGACCAAAGAGTTTCACCTTAGAAGAAAGTATAGTCCGTTCTTAGGTGGCTGCATGAATATCTGTCGCTGCTGTCCAAAAGCGTTATTTTTCAGAATCACTGTTGACCAAGGTTTCAGTTGGAATAACGTTCTTAGGCTTGGTCATTAATTTATGACTCTTGTCCAAAAAAGTGATTTCTTTTCAGAATCACTGTTGAAAGGATTATTAGAAGAAAGTAAATTGCGTTAGTTGGCTGGTAAAATCTGTCGCTGTGCCAAAAGTGATTTCTTTTCAAGATCACTGTAAGGTTTCATTAGAAGAGAAAGTAAATTCGTCTTAGCTTGGCTGCATAAAATCTGTCGCTCTGTCAAAAGTTATTCTTTTCATATCTCGTTGACCAAAGGTTTCATTAGAAGAAAATTACGTTCTTAGGCTGGTTCGCATAATTCTGTCATCTGCTCAAAAGTATTTCTTTTTCAGATCGCATTGACCAAAGGTTTCATTAGAAGAAAGTAAATTGCGTTCTTAGCTTGGCTGCTAAATCTGTGCGCTGCTGTTCAAAAGTTCTTTTTCAAATCACTGTTGACCAAAGTTTCATTAGAGAGAGAGGTAAATTGCGTTCTGGGCTGGTTGCATGAATTCTGTCGCTGCTGTCCAAAAAGTTATTTCTTTTTCAGAATCACTGTTGACCAAAGGTTTCATTAGAAGAGAAAGTAAATTGCGTTCTTAGCTTGGCTGCATTAAAATCTGTCGCTGCTGTTCAAAAAGTTACTTCTTTTTCATAATCACTGTTGACCAAAGGTTTCATTAGAAGAGAAAGTAAATTGCGTTCTTAGGCTGGTTGCATGAATTCTGTCGCTGTTGTCCAAAAAGTGATTTCTTTTTCAGAATCACTGTTGACCAAAGGTTTCATTAGAAGAGAATATGCGTTCTTGGACTGCATTAAAATCTTCTGCTGTTCAAAGTTATTCTTTTCTTAATCCATTGACCAAGGTTTCATTAGAGAAAGTAAATTGCGTTCATACTGGTTGCATAATCTGTCGCTGCTGTCCAAAAAGTTATTTCTTTTTCAGAATCACTGTTGACCAAAGGTTTCATTAGAAGAGAAAGTAAATTGCGTTCTTAGCTTGGCTGCATTAAATCTTCGCTCTTGTTCAAAAAGTTACTTCTTTTCATTCATGTTGATTGAAAGGTTTCGATAGAGAAAGTAAATTGCGTTCTTAGGCTGGTTGCATGAATTCTGTCGCTGCTGTCCAAAAAGTTAGTTTTCTTTTCAGAATCACTGTTGACCAAAGGTTTCAGAGAAAGTAAATTGCGTTCTTAGGTTGGCTGCATTAAAATCTGTCGCTGCTGTCCAAATAAGGTGGTCTAATAATAAGGCTAATAATAAGGTCAGAACAAGAAACAAGTTCCCGCCAGTGACTTAGTGGGTTAAGGAATGGCCTGGCTGTGGAACACGAATCTTATGTTCTACCCTTTGGCTATGCTCTTAACTAGTATTATTTTTAAAAAATGGTAGACCGATGTGTGCTTTAGCAAAGACTTACTCGCTACTTTCGGGCTGACTTCAGAAGGTTTTACTTTAACGTAATCACAAATGTTTGTCAGTTTCCCTGAATGTCGTCAAGAAAGACACCCTACCACAAAAAAGCCAAGTCAGACATTTACATTAGTTGCTTTAACTAATAGAACAGAAAATACCACACTTTCCCCTCATTAAGAATCTTTGACTCATAAAATTGGGTAGATATGCTAAATGGGGGGAGGGGGCACGAGCATATCGAAAAGAAAATATTATTAAAAAATTGATTATTTTACTGAAAGGAAAGTAAAACAAAATACATTCTCTAATAATAAAAATAATACACATTAACACTGATATAATACACTTATAATTAGGATTTTATCAGTACTGCACAATGTATTTAATAATTAAATTATCAATACTAAATTAAAACCAAGTTTAATAATTATTAGTGACTGTCTTGGGCCTGCCTTGCAGAGCAAAGTTATTCGAAGGTAGGTTTAATATTAGAAATAGACACTTTGAGATCTTTTTCTATATTTAACTGAGAATACAAAAAAACACATTATTATTGTATTCTTGCTATTGTGAGGGGGGGCGATGAGAATTGGGTTGCAAATACTGAAAGGTTGAGAAACACTGGCATAAACACAAAAAAGTTTTGACTCCATGGCACCCCTACAACTGGCGCCCGGAGGCATATTTACAAACCATACCCTGATACACCAAAGGCAGGAAATTAGCCAATATCATTGGCTGCGAGGGCCGGTGACGTCACTCTTAGCTCTCGCTCGTAGAGTGCGGAAATCATAACAAAACACGAGTCGCCCTTTTTTTAAAATTTTAAAAGTAATATATTTATTGAAAGACTTCAGTTATAATCCTCAGCAGTATCTTACTATATTTCTTTGCTTCCCATTTTTCGTTTGCTCTCTAATAAATTTCATATAATAATTTTTTAAATGTTGTTTCGGATTTACGTACTCGGCATAGTTTTCCTATAGTTCAGCACAGAAAACATTCTTGCGTGGGTTGTAACATTTCAAACAAAGGAAATTATTTTTAAAAATATTCGTGACAAAAATGTTATTCGTGAGTAAAAAGAATAATCATTAGACTAAATAAAATAGCGAAGTAGGTTAGTATCGTAGTTCCGAATTCTCGATGTCCAAGCAACAGAAACCTAAACAGATTCAAAGTTCGCATTTAATGACGTCACAACTTACGGCGAAGCGAGCCAATGATATTGGCTGATTTCCTGCCTTTGGTGTATCAGGGTAGGGTTTGTAAATATGCCGCCCGGAGCATCAATAACCTCCTTGCTCCCCGACCACTACGCCACTAGTAGAACTTTCGCTCCATTAATTCTCACTCATTAGAATATCACTCCCATTGCGCAGGTATTATGTGGAGTCTGTCTAATCTTCCTTAGACAGGTTCGGATTATGAAACAGGTAACTGCTTAAGGGTCCTGCAACTTTGGGGGACACAGGCCTCGAGATTTTTATTTTATTATTATTTTTTTCAATTGTTTTCAGAGTTATCTAATTGTGTGTATTCATTTTATTTGCAACAACGTGTACTCGAATTTATTGCGATTATATTCAAGTATCGTTTAAATTTCAATTAACTTTCACAGAAATATAAACCGTATTTTAAAAAGTTGGATTACACCAATATAAATAAAGGTGAGGATCCGCGTTCCCGGAAACGTCTGCTTGACGGGTACTTCGATGCGCTGCTGGCTAGAAGATCGTACTTTCTTTACTTCCCAGATAGCAAAGAAGGTTGCGGAAAGGTTTCCATTTCACTTTCCATAGGCTGTATGCGAAAGCATTTCCGCGCAAACCATTGCCACAAGTTTTACATAGAAAAGATTTTTTTGAACTACCTCACCGACAAGGTTTGAACGACAAGTCCGCGAAAGCATTTCCGCGCAAACCGTTTCGGAAACCATTCCCGCAAAATTGACGTAGATAAGCTTTTTATGAACCACCTGTCCTATCGTGTGTAGCCCTTCCGGTATAGTAGTTATTGCGTTTGCCTTCCAACTCTAGGAACGCGGGTTCGATCCCTGGCTCGGAGGAATTTGTAGTTTGTACGAGTACGGCTTTGAAAAGGGGCTTCCTCTTTGTAGCAATACGGAAGGGGGTCCTATTTTTTCCGCCGAAGGAGAGCTCTTAACCGCTTAACTTAACAGCACGAGAATACTCGTGCATCGAATTATCGAAATTTTAGTCTTATAAACTAAAATTGAATCATTAATTAGCTTTATAATTTGACACAAAAATATGTAGGATCCATAAACATCTTAAGTATCATATGCCTTCTTAGGTGAATGAAAACGACAGCCCCTTTCCAAAACAGGAGGGGTCATCTTATTAGATAGCAAAGAAAATTATTAAGTTAAGTGGTTAACAACCTTTTGAAAAGGCATGAAACAAGCTTGTAATAAAAGCTTGGGGAAATCTTACTAAAAACCTTACAGATAACCTTGTTTGTTGTTGACTAGCGAACCTTTTCACTACTTTGACGAAAGGTTCAACCCTTGTCATGGAAACCTTTGTGACAACCCTTTATCCTTGCTGACGACAAGGTTTTCAAAACCTTTTAGACCAGCTTTCTCTGCTATCTGGGTTGTTGCCTACGCATTTTTGTAGACGCTACCGGCAATTTATCCAAACAGAGACGGATTTACACGTTTTTAAGCCCTAGGCCAAAATGCTATTGCGCCCCTTCCCACCATCAAAAATTTGTTTAACACGTTGTTCACACTGAGTGTGTGAGAGAACAGAAAATGCTGTTTGCCTGTAACTGAACAAGACAACTCAAGCTTTAGAGATGGGTAGTGTGAATGCATTCCTCAAATTATTTAAAGTATATAGATATAAATTTAAAAAAGCAGTACATTATACGGCCTTCTCAAAATACAATAAAGCGCCGTTTATACGTCTTTCAGGGACTGAGGTAAAACGACGTATAAATGAAAAGACGTATAATCGAAATTTCAATAGACAACATAGAGTATTACAAATGTAATGCTGCTAATGCAAATTCATTTAAAAATATTAATTTTAAAGTTTTTAAAATAGTACTAGTATAATACTACATAGTGGAAATCAATAATTAAATTTTAAAATTAAACATTTATTATGAAAGTGAGAAAAATCATGCCTATATTACATATCTTGAGTACTAATCATGCATATCTTGTACGATTTATATGCATGCGGGTAGGCTTTTGATGAAGAAAATTTTCAACCTCCGTCTGATGCGCTGATTTTCTATGAGTATTAAGTACATCATTATTGAATCGAATTGTGTTCAATGAATGTATTCTTTTGACGAAAGAAATAGGTTCTAAGTTCTTCAATGGAGTCCATTGCATCTTGAACAGTGGCGAATCCAGGGGGCTATCGGGCTCCAACCCCACCCCAGAGCTAAACAAGAATTCTTGATTTTGTGACAATGACATTTTGTCTCGCCCTCCTGCCGGTGGATGGCGCTGCAAGGACCTTTGACTTTCCGGAGAAGAACGAGAGACAGAGTGACTTGAGACTTCGTGCGAGAAGGTACCTTTTTATCCCTCTCACAGGGACGGACAAAACTCGACATGCGTAGAGAGTTGAATATTGTAACTTAAATGTAGCGTAAGTAGTTAATCTAGAATAATTCTATGTGGTAGATGTGTGAACAATAAATTTACTTTAATTCAACTATGGCCCAACTTTATTTTAACCGCCGATTTCACTTCCTGTGAGCTAGCCGGATAATGGCGGCTGAGATTTTATTTAAAATCACTGCAACTGTTTGTTCTTAATTTCCTTTTTTAAAAAAAATAATAATAACGTGACAACACTGCTTTCTGGCATGACAGGCTCGAAAATGTTTCTACTTTTTTAGTCATTCCAGTTGTATTTGTAGCATTGACGCGGTCGAAAACATTTTTTGGCTATTTATTTCATCGTATTTTTTATTAAATTATCGAAAGTAATGTAGTGTTCTTTAAGATTCTTATTGTCAGGTGAGAAAAGCCTTTAAAGTTAAAGTGTTTTGGTTTACGTAAGCCATAAGGCTTGACACTCGTCACGACGATACAAAATTTGTATGACCTCACCCCCCAGGCCCAAATCCTGGATTCGCCACTGATCTTGAATGAAAGGCAGAATAACTTCATCATCGTTCAAATTAGCACCAGAAAATCTGCCTTCTATTAATTCATCAATTGTGAATAATTTAGAAGTCATGTCAATATCTTTATCACAGCTCACATACCAGAAAGGAGGAAATTTTCGCATTTTAGAACGGACGAAAACGACGTATAACCGAAGCTTTGTGTCGTATAAACGAAGTACTTTATCAGTAGAAAGAATACGAATGAATCGAGACTGTAATGAAAAGACGTATAAATGAGAAGTGCATAAACGATGCTTTACTGTGATAGTGAAAATTATTTGAAATTTGCAGTATTTTTTAATTTAGTTATTTCTTCTGTATATACTGTCTCACCACCACGAGAAAAACTCTAGACACCAGACATGCCTGTGGCGGTCGTTATGGAAACGGGATATTCCACTGCATTTGGGGGTGAAGGAAAGGTCGTTATTTCATTTGGCGTGGATAGAACCGGCGGAAGTCTCATTTCTCTTTGTACTTCGCTCGAAAACGAATTCCTCGCCTAACGGAAGTGCGCTTACGTTGCCAAATGTTGCGGTTGATTTTATAACTGTATCCGTCCTTTCTTCGACTCGGCTATTTGAGGCAACCCTGCTCAGGGTTTGTTTCCTGGCTATAGAATAGTACGCCATCTCTGATTTGCTGCGCCAGGTGCACTCGAAACCCTATGTGTAAGTCGGTCGGCGTGGGTTGTGGACTTGATGCGTCTAGGCCATGACCTAGGTTGGCCTAATGGAAAATCTGACCCTGTATCCGAAACAACATTGAGGCCGCGGTGGCCTAGTAGTAAGGTCACGACCTTAGGACCGGAGGGTCGCAGGTTCGAAGCCCGATTCCACTGAAGATCCGCCGTGTATGGGGCCTGTTGTAAGCTAAATCATACGTAGTGGCCAAACGTCCTCCCGTTGGTGTGGCTCGGAAGTTTGGAGACGGGGTGCCAGCTCAGGTGTCGCCCTCGTCATCTGACCGCGGTTCAAAATTACGAAGTCCGTCCCTAAATAGCCCTCGTGTTGCTTCAAAACGGGACGTTAATCTACCCTAACATAACCGAAACAACATTGTGCTAGCACACTTCAAAATGCTTACAATATATTACTACAAGGAACTTTTTCTTTAAAAAATTCTATGCAAGGTTATATATGAATTAAGCATTCAATAGTGCTAGGATCCAGAAGTTATTTAGACTAATAACGTTATGCTTTTACATTAAATAACAGCTTTAAAAATGTATGTTTCTAAATCTACTACTCAAAACAATAGGTTTTGGGCAAATACTTTTTAACTTTAATTGCCAAAATGTGCAAAAAAAGTCATTCCTTTATTTTATTGAAAATCTTCTTTTATCAATCTTCCAGTCTAGTAAAAATGCCACGGACAAAACTTTCCATTCACTTATTAGTGTTAATTTTATTTGAAAACGGAAAAATAAAAGTGCATTATTTAACAGAAAAAAACAACAAAAAATGCAGTACACTTCTATAAGATGTTTTCAAATAATTAAAATGTCAATAAAATACCAATTCGAAACATTCGTTATCTTGATCTTTTCAGAAACAGCTGTCCTGTAGAAAACAAACTACTTCATTTTAAACATTCACTTTTTTTCGCATTTTTAATGGATTACTATTACAACCATGCGACAATTTTCTAACGTCAATACGCACTTCTCGTATTTGCACCGTTCTTACTTTTTGACCCATCTATAAGATATGTTCTTTGTTTAAAAAAATATAAACTCACAAAATTGCATCTATTTTTCCCCAGTGATTCTACAGAAACTGCTCTTGTAAGGAATTGGACTTTATAGTTGCTGTTGACTGCGGTAGATGGCGCGGCACAAGACTGTTCCGTATAGAGTTCAATTGGCGGTCGGTCGATAACATGTCTGGTTGTGTTTGAGAATGATGATTTTTGTGTGGCCATGACTCGAAATAATAAGAATTGCAATGTATAATTTTCTTATCTTTTATGTTAAATGCATTTGTGTGTTTGTCTATTTATGTCGTGCTAGTCCTGTGTGTCATTAATAAACTAAATTAAAAAAGAAATATTGCCTAATTTCTCGGCTGCATTTCTATATGACACTACACTCTTAAACAGTATGTTTTTTTTTTCTTTCCGGCATTCATTTTTCGGGAATTTTGCATATACAAATGGACAATGACTCTAAAAAATGGCGAAACGGTTTGTCTCAGAACCCAACTGCAGGTACACCGGGCTTCTTTTATATTTCAACTGATGAAGGAGATATGTGGCATAGAACAATGCCCGACTCCATTATTTTCGGAATCAACTCATACACACACACAGTTGCGTTAATAACATAACTACGTATGGCATCTAACATTTAACTGTACGTTGACTTACACTGTGCTTTGACGCCTTCATGTTTTCTTCTCCAGCAATATTTATAATGGATTCCAAAATGGAGTCAGTGCACATGGCGCCACTGTCACGTGATAAGTGTCACTGCGAAAATCATCTAAGTGTGTAATATGGGCGATATCAGGCTTAGTTTTGGTTGCATAGAATAAATTACTCTATACTTCTGCATATCTTGAAACTAATTCCAATTCGTTGAGTGTTACAAATCTGAAACCATCCACGAATCCATTCCAATTATCGAAAGGACTCAAGCAGGTGATGGACCTTGCTCACAAATTCTCTCTGTAACCACACACGAAAAAAGTGAGAAAATATAGAATAATTTTGAATTTTCGAACGTCAATACACACTTCTCGTATTTGCGCCGTTCTTACTCTTTTGACCCATCTCTAAGGTATATTCTTTGTTACAAATATATTTATTCTGAACTCCCAAAATTGCATCTATTTATTCTCCAGCGATTCTTCAGAAACTGCTCTCGAACATTATGTACTTTCTTTCCGACATTCATTTTTTGGGAATTTCGCATATACAAATGGACAGTCTTAAAAAAAAAATGGCGAAACGGTTTGTTTCAGAACCCAACCGCAGGTACACCGTGCTTCTTTCATATTTCAACTGATGAAGGGATACGTGGCATAGAACAATTCCATTATTTTCAATAGCGGGATCGCGTGACCGCAACGCTCTTCGTGGGGTGTGTCAAACTCAACTCGGGAGTAATGGACGACGTCTATGTGATGGAAGAACTGTTGCCGGTTGCCTGTCAAAATAGGAAATGTAGGCACACTCGTATTTGATAGATGTAGCAATCTCCAACATCATTCTATCTGTTTGGATCAGATGGTAAATTGCACTTTCTCTTGGGTTCTCATAATTCGCAATGCATTTTTTATCTCCAAGATGCCTAGGATTGCAATCGTTGATAGTATTTTTGAAACGAAATTAATAGATATTTTGTGCGATAAACTTCTTTTTTACGTCATTTTAGTCCAATATAAACTTTTTCATGCACTAATCTTAAACTTTTTCGATTTTTGAATGACTTTATAATAGAAATTGATAGTATCGTAACATTAAAAATTTGTGAAAATTATTTAGCTAACTTATGCGCTTCAGACCTAAAAATGAGTAGATGTCCTGGATCAGCCCTGACAATCTCAATTTTCTACTCATAGTCACATTTTTATTTGCAGGAAAGTAGTTCACGTTTAAAAAAAATTAAAAAGGATACATATTTAATTTTAAATAATTATCAATAACATGAATATAGCCTAAAAGTTTTAAATTTATATAATCTTTGAAAAATATATTTGTTTCCAAACAAAACTGGAGAAAGTAAAATATCTGGAAATTCTAGATACACTTGGAACATATATAATTACCCTCTGATACATTACTCATACAATTTTGGACACCAGCTTATTAATGTGTCTTAGAATATTAATTGAAAAATAAAGCTACAGTTTATAGAAACAATGCATTTTGCCATGCTAATAACAAATGCCCTAGTTACCTAGAATATTCAGATACCAACATTACAATATCTTGTCATATTAAAAGCTCCAAATGTATTAACTGTTTAATAATAAGTGCATGTGTGTGTGTAGCATCCTGGAGAGATTGCAAAATGTTTCCAAGACCAGTGCTCTGCAGCCATAATATTATCATAAGCAGAGCTAGAACTTTTCTCATAAATCCATTTCAAAGGAAAGACAATATACAGTCAAACCCCGTTATAACGAACCCTCAACGGACCGACTCAGATGTTCGTTTTAACCGAGGTTCGCTGTATCCGTATTTGCAAAAAAATGCCCTAACTTGCTAAGATACTACTTCTATAAAAAACTTTTTAATAACATAATATTTTCATTAGTAATTAGGGACAAATAAAGTATTAAATAATTCGCTTGCCAACGTTAGCCATGGTCATCGATGCTTCGTTCAGTTACGTATTGCTCGTGATTGCTCCTAGATTTGTCTGACCATCCCCCCCCCCCCTTCCTTGGTTGACACCAGTCCAGGTATCCACCGGGTGGAGGAGGGAGATAGAAACTGTAAAGACCTTGCCTATTGTTCCTTTC